>JAHWFP010103193.1:0-21884 GCA_023313725.1 Lithobius niger | reverse complement strand
CCTTTTAAAACCAGGTTTCCATGCATCAAGTCAGTTGATTGTTACGTTGCAAAATACGTATTCCGTTATGGTTATTTTTGCGTGCATCCTTCTCCAGATCATTTCAGTGCGTAACTAATAACTTCAAGGCGATCCATGCTTAACGTAATTTCTATGTACTGATTATTTCGATGTACTGATTATTTCGAAGCAAACTAATTGCAAATGTTGCTCACAGTTCGTTCGTCACATTCCTCAGCACTTCTACATTTTACCTGAATCATTCCAAACAGTTGATTTGTTTGTTTGCACGTTTCTACGTCTTCTCCAGAAATAATCCTCTACGAAGATGAGAGATGAAATTTCGAGAGCGCAAAACGAAACACACATTGAAACGGTTTAGTTTACATGGAATTCGCTCACTTTGCTCGCTCAATCCACGCATTTCCGTGCTTCAGAAACACGAATGTTTGACACCCTTTTAAAGCCAGTTTTACGGGTCTGTTTTTTTCCATGCATTAATTCAGTTAGTTTTCCATGCACCAATTTCCAGTTCCAGTTTCCATGCTCGAGGAGGTTTTCATGAACAAACTTAGACGTCATGAACAAACTTTGCCGTTATTTTTTCAGGTTTTTTCGCGCATTTGAAGGTGATAATATCGAGTCACTGCGATGAAAATAGGCCTATACTGTGCGCAATATAATTATCTTTCGTTTGGTCCTACACCCATCTTTGTAGGAGGTGCTTTGGTTCCGGAGGAGTAGAGGTACAAACACACAAACAAACACACACGCTTATCATACGTTCTTAATGATGTATATAACTTGGAGGCGAGACGTGTTTCGGTTTGAACTGTATTCTTTTAGTCGTTTATTATTATTATTTTTTTTTTTTACTTTCAATGCTCGTGTTACCTACTTGTTTTTGACAGTCTACACTTGATGCCCTTTAATAAAGGGTGCAACTGGATGACGTATCCGAAAATTAAAGGTTATTTTATTTTATTTTGCGGGATTTTCCAGCTCGCTTTTCCGGCGTGAGAATTTTAATACGTCCTGTGTTACAGTATCATTGCTTTAAACTTTAGTAAAAGAAATGAAGAAGACTTCAATATTGCACGTACATCGCTCGGAAGAATTCGTCGTACAGGACCCTCCCCCCCCCCCCCTCCTCAGCCCCAACAAGTTCAATCTCGTCCCTTCGTGCCACGAACGCTTGACCCAATCTAGTCTCCTCACCTTATTAAGACGCGAGCCCTTTAAGGAACCAACACGTGACTTGGATTCAACCAATCCAGCACGGCGCGTGCCCTGCTTGAGGGAACAGCGGCGTGCGCGCGCGCGCGGGCTGCGTTCCTCCCCACTTTTCGCTTCAATCCAGTCGACAGCACCATGTCCTTCACGGCCCACAAATCCGGTGACCGAGGTGAACAAATATCTCCTATGGGAGAGAAAAAAAAAAGATGAAAAAAAAATAATAAAAATAAAAACCGACGGCTTCCCTATTATATCGAGCTCTATATTTCTACACTGAACCCTTGTCTACTTTTTTGGTCGTTGGTATTCCTCCTAATCAGTTGAAAAACCTATAACGCAAAAAAAAAAAATAATAATAATAAGTGAGTACTAAAGCGTATTATATCAGGACTGGCTGAAGCCCGTGCTGCGCACGGGTGGTGTTTGATGCACTGTTTGCAACATTGGGGTTGCTTGCTCTCTCATGTGTTTGTTGCAGAAGGCGTGTATCCCGTCTATATATTTTTGCGCACACTGGCTAACAAACGCTGATTTTCGTTTGCTTCGCTCACTCAAAGAGCACCACCCCTGCCCCGGAAAGGCAAAACCTTTAGGCCGCGGATTTTGTCATTTTTTCCCATACTTAACCGATTTTCACTAATCCTTTTATTTTAATTGTCGATAACGACAGAACCTTTAGCAAGCGGTAAAGGGTGGGGCACGGATGGTTTTGGCAACATTGAGATGGTTTGCGCTGTCATGTGTTTGTAGTGGGAGCGCGTGTATGCTGTGTATATGCCGTCTAAAAATGTTTGATCACTCTGGTTAACAAACGCTGATTTTCGTTTGTTTCCATCACTCAATCAGCGCCTCCTCTGACTCGGCCTCCATGCACTTTCATATGAATATTTCCACCGGAAGTAAATAAATACGCCTTTGTACACCGGAAATCAATAAGTACGCCTTAGTACAGCAAAGTCTAAATCTTTAGCCCGTTGGCTTTGTCGTTTTTTTTTAATGTTTAATCGAGTTCCACTAATCCTTTAATTTTAATCATCTTCAACGACAGAACCTATAGCCAGCGGTTTAATGTTAAGTTGCATACTTAAACTTCAACTTCGACTTAAAACAAAATACACCACCAAAGCCAAGCTTGTTGGTTGTATGGTTCAGTGCTTGGCAGAAGTGTTTTGTCATAGGCTGCCTTCCAGCCATTAACAGATCTGGCTTCAATCATCACATTATAATGAATCCGGTTCCAGTGAAATATACGTGAAGCATTGTTTTATTCATTAAAAGTTACGTTTTCAGTTTGCGCGCCTTTGCACAGCAACTTCGAAACCTTTAGCCCGGCGGCTTTGGCTGATATTTGGCGGCTTTGGTCCGTCTGTCGGGTGGCCGTTTTACAACACTGCAACTCGTTTTTATTAATGTAGATGTACGGCTCCTTAAAAAAAAAAAAGACGAATCCTTAAAATTGTCAGTATGGCTCAGCGGTGGGACCTCGGCCTTTGGTTTCAGAGGTCGTGGGTTCGATTCCCCACTCATGCAGTCTGACATATAAGTCCAAAGGACAACGTAGGTTTGCATCTGTATTTATTTAATCCTTAAAATAATGTTAGGGCGTCATTAGTCACACATCAGCGGCGACAAAATAGGGCGAAGCGATTGCAGACAACCTATCTCTATTTTGTCCGTCGTTCCCATTTGAACTATAACTGATCGTCCATTTCATTGGTCCGGCCTTATTCCCAGTCTGAGGCTGTAACAACTTCCGTTTGCACCGTATTTCCAGCAGCATGGTGTGTTTAGCCTAACTTACGAGGGTCCTTGTCGGGTGCGGACGTATTCGCTATGCCTAAAAGTAATCTCAAGAACACAGATTGTAGGTTTCACATTACGTACTGCTCATTTTAATCCCCGTCTATTTACAGGCAATGCCACTCGGTATTAAGCCTCAACCCCCCCCCCCACTCGGTATTTCCGGGAAGAAAGATGTTTTTTTGAGTGTAGAGTTTCAAGCCAAAATGATTTTTTTTTTCATTTAAATATGCCCTTTCGTGCTCGAGATCATGGATTAAAAGGAAAACAAACACAATTCGAAACGGAGGTAAACAACGAACACGGTAACTTCAAACGGTCGCGTTTCTTCTTTTTTTTCAATATCAAAGGTTGGGGGGGGGGGAGTATTGAGGCTTTAGGGCACGTCGATAGCTTGACAGCATAGAATATATCTACATCATTAAAGACGAATGACGTGCGTGCGTGCGTGTTTGTACCTCTACTCCTCTGGAACCAAAGCACCTACAAAGATGGGTGTAGGACCAAACGAAAGATAATTAAATTTATATTCATCACTGTCACTCGATATTATAATCCTAAAGTGTCCGCGGCCTATCTTCAGTTCTCCGCAGAACGAACACAGATAATCGATTGTACGTTTTCAGGAGCAGAGTGCCTTGTTGATATCCAAGAAGGTTACAAAAACAATGGCGGCCATCGATTAAAGCCACCCCATCCAGGAAGACGTAGCCGCTCACAAAATACTAGCCGGACTCAAGATACGCCGCGCACACAATAAAATACGCGACACTCCCTACAAAAATAAAGTCAGATTTTTTTTCCTACCCTCATGAGGTTTGTTTATGACGTCATAGTTTGCTTATACAAAGTTTATTATGCCTGAACAAACTTTCCTGATAAAACTAAGATGTCATGAGCAGTCATGAAATGCAAGCGTCCTGAGGAATGTGATAGACGAACAGTGAGCAATAATTGCAATTAGTTTGCGTGGAAAAAAATCAGTACGTCGATTTTGTGATGCTCTTGGAATCAAGGAATTTACAGGAAACATGTATCCACGCCAATGGAGTGAGCGAAGCGATTAAATGATTAAAAACGTACGATGTGCGTGGGTGTATGTGTGTGTGTGCGGCATGTGTGCGTGTACCGCTACTCCTCTTGAACCAAGGCACCTAAAAAGATGGGAGTAGCACCAAAAGAAAGATAATAACATTGCGCTTCCGTGGGTCTATTTTTGTCGCTATAAATTTATTTTATTACCTTCAAATACGCGTAAAAACTGCCCTAAAGCCTGCTCATGACGTCACAGTTTGATCGGGCATAGCTTATTTTGCAAGGTCAAAGTTTGTTCAGCCAAACTTTCGTTCTGGTTGGTATATCTGAAGGAGTAAACGTACAAAAGTTCAAACAAACAAATCGTAGATCCAGAGACGTCAGCAAGGATAAAAGTTGGAGGGGTGTAAACCAGAAATTTACCGACATAATTTTCCATCTAGCAGAAAATTAATGTAATTTTTCCGACTGATTTGCCGACTGACCAAAAATGCTTTATTTTGCTGACTATTTTGCCAACTGGCCAAACTTTGGGAGAGTGTGACACCCCCCCCCCCCACCGCACCCCGCCATAAAAACGTCCCTGCGTAGGCCAGATTTTAAAAGAGTGTCAAACGTTTGCGTTTCCGAAGCACGGAGGTGAGTGTATTGAGCGAGCAAAGCGAGCGATTTCTCCCTAAACCTAACCTTTTCAGCGCGTTTCTCGTTTTGCTGTCTCCATCTTGCATTAAGGACTACTCTCGTAGGGGCCCGTACTTCCGGAGGAGTAGGTGTACAAACGTGCAAACAAACAAACAGATAATATGTTTTGAATGATGTAGTTGAAATGTAGGCATACTGAGAAATGTGGTGAACGAAATGTGAGCAACAATTTCAATTTGTTTGTATCAAAATAATCAGTACATCGATTTTGTGATGCTGGGGGGGGGGGATTGAGGCTTAATGGCGCGTCGACAGTCAGGTCATTATCGCCAACTTCAGTCACAGTGCAGTGGTTCGGGTTACCAGAGGTGTTAAACAAACCTCATACCTAGATCTGATCATAGATCTGTACCTCCTGCAGAAAAAAAAAACCGGACATGACGACAAAATGACGCACTATGTCTCGCGGAAGATGGAAACGGCGACGAACACCATCAAGATGGTGACAATCAACAAGCAAGTGTGTCCGTCTCTAAATGGCCGTCGACACCAATAACATTCAGAAGGGATACCCCTCCTCAAAAGGAAACAGTGAGTTAGTTTGGTGTGACCAACTCTTCATCACCACCTCTTCACAGCGACCTTGGTGACAAGGCGAGTGCCATTCATGGACAGTGCCTTTAATGGCCCGCAATTTATTGCTGTCTAGGTGAGGATCAAAGAAATTACATGAAGCATGGATCGACCCCATTAGAGTGAGCGAGGCGAACCATACGGCTAGTTTTTGTTTTAAAAATGAGGACAACGCCATTAATTCGTTAAGAAATGGAACGAAAGTTAATCTGCTATTTACGCAAATTTGTGTAGGGTATTGTGGATTGATAGGAATAGTTTAAATTTTACTGTATGGAGATATTTGATTAAGGACTGTCAGTATACAATGGCTCATGGACGATATGACTGTGTTTCAGAATGGTTGACCTGAACAATAAAAATAAACATGTCCATTCAATGCCATCGCGACACAAACTTTTTACATGTTGTTTGTAGCACAGCTGTGTAAGTAGGGAAGTAGTACAGAACTAGGGAAGTAGTAATACCCCTTTAACACTGGGGAAAAAGTTCGAACCCGAGTCTGCCCTTTCCACACTCGATCGGGTCCGGACCCGACCCCCAACTTTCAAACCCTGCTCGAAGTCGGGACTTGAGAGACGCCGACTCCGACCCCGTATTTCAGTGTGGAACGGGTCGGAGCGCGGGCCCCGCGCCATAGGGAAACGTTTTGACTCTTGGAGCGCTGATAAGCAATAGCGAAATAGAGGGAAAGCAGGATGAGGGGAGGGAAGAGGGAGAGGAGAATTCTGCAACGATAGCGACGAAAATGTTGTAGCGAGAGAAAGATTAAGTAAAGTCTGGACCTTGGACGCGATGTTCAGTGAAGAAAGGGGCATGGAGGGATGGGTGTCGGGTTTTGCCTGAGGGCACAAGTCGGGACCCAAACACCAAACGCGGTGTTCAGGATGCAGTGTTGAAGCAGTGCTAACCACTGCAGCCAGAGCAACATAATACATTGGAATTCGGAAAAAAAAACATCGTGGGATTTACAGGGAATCATCGTTATTGTGTGCGCGGCGTATCATGAGTCCTGCACGTATTTTGTAATTGGCTACGTCTTCCTGGAGGGGGCGGCTTTAATCGACCGGCCGCCGTTGTTTTTGTAACTACTTTGGATATCAACAAGGCACTCTGCGACCAAAAACGTACAATCGATTATTTATGTTCATTTTGGGGCGAACTCAAGATGGGCTGCGGACACTATAGTGGTTAAAACTGCATTGCAGTAAAAAATGGAGGAGGCTAGCAAGTGGACACTTACGTGCCTGCATGGCGTGATATAATTATTTGCTGATTTATTTTCCTAATTTTGATTGCTTGTAATTTTTTTTTTAAATCTTCACCGAATTCTAATTTTTTTTTGCTTATAGCCTTTGTGAGGCTCGGACGCAAATTCCTCTACGACACAAAGCATGACCAAGTTAGGAAGCAAAACGTTTTAGCCTGTCTGGTGGGGAGATGCTCAAGGATGAGTTTATTTTAGCAATACGTTGGCTTGCGTGGTGCGGTTATTTCAGCAATACTCGAGTTGCTAAAATAACCCTCATTGTAGTAACTCGAGTGTATCTTACAAGAATCCGTTCTATTAGTTTATTAATAAACTAATTATAAAGTTTTATTGGCGTATTTAACTACTACATTTTGTGTTCATGTTGTTAATACTTGTATTAATTTATTAGCGAGTCAGTTATTAGTTTGTGGTTTGTTTGATCCACTTTCGTTTTGTTTCACATTTGTTTTGGCATTGCACTTTAGTCTGCAGGCGTTCTATGTTGTGTTTGTTTGGAAAGGACCAGAGAATTTCACTTAAACTCTCCAATTCATTTATTAATAAAGCAATTACAGACATCTCTACGATTTGCGTCTTTATTTGTTATTTATTTGTGTTTATCTGATACCAAGTCGGTTAGTTGACGCAGTACCAAACTATTTCAAAAGTGGGTACAAGAGTAAAATGTAGGGCTCCCAACAGACGAAACAATTTCGGGTGCCAGGTCGTGGCCTATTTTACCGTAGCTGTTTTATGTATACAAATTTGGACCCCCTGCTTTGAATTATGATTCTCTTTGCCTCCTGAGACTGGGTGCCGTGCACCCCCTTAATAGTGGAATTGTGTTGAAGCACTGTGTAGCTTGGATTCAAATCTGTCGAATTCAAGACTCTTCTGTGAGTTGATATTATGGTCGCCATGGACCATAGCTTCCGCTACTCGTAAAATGGAGTTAAAATAACTTCAAGTCACGATTCCTTGAGCGAAGAGACATTACGGACTTTCAAGTACATATACGGTTCGGCGTACTGGGTTACCTAACAAAGGAGTAAACGAATTGGAATTAAGGTACAATTTTATTGCCTGCTTGTAATTTAAAATCGTCATAGAATCTTGTGTATCTCTAGTTAACACCGCTCAAACCAATAATCTATGTAACAATCAACATCCCATCGAAAACGACTAAACGTTTCATCTCACATACTTTATTTTGTTTCTTATTCTTTAATATGCAATTAATTAAGACCTTTTAGCACGTATAAATGTGTGATTCTGGGTTTAATATACTATAATAGATTAATTAATGACTTAATAATAAATTAGTACCAAAAAAAATACCCTACATGTTTAAAACGACTTACGCAAAACCCAGCAAGCAAGCAAGTAAAAACAAAAATCCACGTACACATCATGACAATCGCAGTATTACTGCGCTTCTAAGTTTCTAATAAAAAATGTATCAAGCTTATATTTGGTTTACCGTCTCCAAAGGAAAGCAAGGAGGAGGCAGATGTGCCAGGGCGCCCAACTTCTGGGTCCGTCCATCTAGCATCGTCCCCCGGGCGCATGCCGGCAGTCTAGAGGGAATTGTATGCGAAGTAGTTTAGCCTTCTTCCTGTCGACATTAACGACCAATTCCCAGGGATGTCCCCAAGTACACCCATTCCGCAATGTGGATAAAGAATGTAGACCAATATCCACGAATCCTCTGAGAATGGGAACTGTCACACATAGATCCACCTTTAATCTACGCAACTGTCGGACAGATCAAAGAATGGTAGATCTAGGGAAATCAGTCCCTTTAATATCTTAAAAGTAAGGATAAGATCAAAATTAATTCTACGAATTTTTAATAGCTCCAGACCAGTCTTCAATAGTCGTTGCATGTGGTCCAAATCACGTGGTCCCGGCAGACGTTTTGTGAATTTACGCTGAACCGATTCAATCAGGTCGATATTCCTTGCCAAATATGGGGACCACACTGGTATAGAGTATTCTAACAGTGGTCTCACGAACACCTGTGTAGCTCTAACTGGTTTTGATTCAGAGTTTCGTTTTCTCAAACAGGCAATTTCACTTATTAAATGCCGACTTGAGTACTCACAAACTGTTCTTCGTCAATTCCTATTACGTCAAATTTTCTCCATTCATTGGGAGACCATCGGTGAGCTTAAGCGGAATGTGGTTGGCTAATGCGTCACCAATACCCCTGTCCCATTGGCTAAGAAAAAAACAGAACGGATCAAAGACTGGTAATGACCAGTGGGTCCTCGCCTTCGGGCTGGAAGATCGCTGCGGGTGGGTGGGTGGGGGGGGGGGGACGAGATGCATCGGCACACCGAGTTTCATGATGCCCACGGGATCAATACCCAGTTAGATTGTTTTTCCTTCCTTCCTGCCTTAGATCATACAAAGATTAGCCAACTATATATACAATTGACCAGACATAGACTGTCATTTAATGTTATGCTTAGTTTGCCTGCAGTCGGCTCAAAAGCAGATCTTCTTATGCGTGTTTTGAAAAGAAAAGGAGTGGAAAACCCTCTCGGGAACGATGACAAAGTGCACGTTACAGTATCATGTCACAGGTGTATCTTTAATCTTTAAAGATCTACTTCCACTTTTAGCTTTTAGGTTTTTTTTTTCTTTCATTTTCCTCTTTTAAGGTCAGTGGCTCGTCTCCATTTGCCGAAAAGAGGTAGTAGCTTTGTACGGTTTTTTCCCCCCTGAATATTCTAAGGCGCTTCTTTGTTTCGCGGACTATCTATGCAAGGCACGGGTGAGTGAAGTAGCCGGATAATCATGACTTGACAATCAGGTGCGTGGACGTGAGGTGCCTGGCGGCAGCAGCTACCGCTAAAGGCGAACCAACCAGCAGCCTTAACATAAAAATTTGTCAGAAATAAAAATTGCATGTCATCTTACGTGGGACGATCAGCCAAGTTTTTTGGCGGCTTGATGGCTCTCGAAGAAGCACGGTGGCTCTCGTATACCAAACTAACAGTCATGAAACTTGGGTTAAAGAAAGAAGCACCATTCAATGAACAATGGAAAATGAACTTGACAAATGCTATCACGGTCGTCCCATTGCTAACTTAGTAAATAAGCATTAAAGGAACAAAGATGTAAGGAGTCAATTTGTGAACAAAGATCCATTGCAAATGAAACAAATGGAACAAAAATTGGCACAGAATAATTGCATCACCTAACCAGACTGGCTGCTGGCGATGCAGAACGGTGTGCCGAAGACTTCAAAATTGGTCAATAAACGCCACATTAACCAGGGGTGTGTTTTTTTTATTATATGATTTTTCGCTCTTGGCCTTAGTGTGAGTAAAGTTGAATCATATAGCATAAAAGCCGAGTTTCCTCTACGTAAAATATATTTCATTTGCACAATCGCCATAACGAATGACAGCACCCACACCAGTCGTCGAGGCATCGCCAAAAATATGCTGGCATTTCTAATTTGATTGCACTCTACCAAGAAAGATATAAAACAAATATAAAAAGATAAAATACGATGGTTATAGTGTTGAGTGATGTTATGGTGCGGCAACCATAATTTCCTAGTCGTTGGGGGCCTGCATTGCTATGTGCTTTAGGCTGCCAACCTCAAAATCCATTCCCATGTATCAGGAAACATAACCTCGACTTTGATGGTCTTTGCGAATGAGTCATTACAGAGCTTAGTCTCCACCCGTAGAAATTAATAAGTAAATGAAGTAGGGCGTGAATTATGCATGAAGATGAATAAATAAATTCTTTCTATTACGTTCCCGGCGAGCAGCGGAAGAGAGTTGGTTTCCATTTGGCGCAATTGAAGCTTCTTTCGGTGTTGTTTTTTTCCCTTTTTTTTTTTTTTTTTTTGCAGCAAGACCGTAACTTGCAAAGAACAGTAACGTTTGGGGGGAGATTTGTGTCTTCCAACGTTGAGAGTAACCTAGAAACCATATGACCTAATTAACAAACGGCACGTTGCTAGGTTTCATGAGAGATCACTGATTTGGTAAAATTTTCTCAGATATGGTGTGTGTATCTCACTTCTCTCGAAATTTATTCATCGTAAAGCGTAACACTTAAAGTACTTTTACGAGGGGATGAGCTTTACGATTTCGGCCGTTATTAAATTCGAAATTTTTGTTGGCTCCGTTACCTAAGTTTTGCCTCCGTTTTAGTGTCCTGTTTTTTTGTATACTTATTAATTGGCTCCATTTAATTTCCCGCTTAAATCCGAACGCGTCTGGGAGTGCAGAAGAAAATGTTGAACTCCTGGCACGAACTTTCAAAACCTTAAAACGGCCCTCCTTTTTGAGACGACGTTAATTAACAAATTGTTTTGCGGTTTGCACGAGTTGTTTTCGAAGAAATCAAGATAAAATGCTGACGTAAACAGAACACGATTTGCATAGCCCGTAACAAAAGGCTGCACATTCCTGTGTTCGTCGACCAAATTGTGACTCATCGATTAGCGATAAGTAATAAATGAGTATTTACGTGTAAAATAGCGGTATTCCAAAGTTAGACATATTCTTGAAATGGAATCTCAGTTAGAACCGTAGGAAAGCCCTCGCAGACCCCCGCATTTATCGATTTGGAGGGAGGGGGGAGGAAGCTGTACCTCAGATATTGGCGACTACTATGTAAGTTTATTTTAAGCCTACCGATACCACAACAGGTTAAAATATTACCATTCATACATAAATATTAGACATTGTTTTTATGTGCTTTTGGCTCAGTTCTCCATATTAGTAAAGTATGTTATTTTCATGCAGTAAAATACTGGAACTCATTTTTAGTTTGACATGTTGCTATCTAATTCCAACAATTTTGTTTAATTTGATTTCATGGCTATTAAAAAAAAAACAAGTAAATAACAGATGTATGGCATAATATTTGCATAATACTTCCCTATATAGTTAAGTCGGTCTTTTAAACTTACCATACCCCAAGAAATGAAGAATTATGCTAAACTCAGATATTTCTAGAAATTACTACACAATTAATGAATATATCTGGTATGGGGGGGGGGGGTGAGAATGGAGATTTCCTTGACAGAATTCGTACGGGTCTTGAAACCTGGAAATATTCTGGAAAGTAAAATGAAATTCCAAACCTTAAAGAGTCCTTGAAAAACTCGAAAAATCCCTAAGTTTAGTAATATAGTCCTGGAAATTCCAATAGCTGAAAATTACACTTCTGTTTTCCGTGTTAGACATTACTGTACAACGTATATTATTTAAATATAAAAAAAAATCTAATTGTAACGCCAGTGGTAGTGCGATTTACTAGTGTCATTGTCATAATTTAATGAACAACATAATTGTCAAATCTTGCCACAGAGTGTTGATAGGGTTTCAAATTTAAGAAATTTATTTTTTGTATCATGTTATGTCCGATACTTTTCAAGGATGGTTGCTGCGATATCATCCAATCTAGTAAAGGTTGAGAAGCAGCGTGGAAGGCTGACATTGTGTGACGCTGACACTTCGATCACCGATTCTGTGGCTTTAATCCAAGCCGCAATCGGTAATTGTCTCATTTTCTCGTAATTACTCATTTCTGACCCTTGAATTTTCATTGACTAGTCCTTGAAAAATTCTGGAAAAGTCTTGGAATTTTAAGGTTACAGACGAGTCCGAACCCTACCATTGAGCAGTGAGCAGAGCCAGGTATCTAACTCAGCCAACGACAGTTCCAATTTCTTTTCTGTTGGCTACTTTTCAAGGATGGTCACTGCGATATCACCCAATCAATAGTAAATGTTGATAAAAGGCGTTGAAGACTGACAGTGTGTGGTACTAAGGATCTCCGATTCAATGGCTTTAATCCAAGCAGTGGGCAATTGTCTCATTTCCTTGTAATTACTAATTTCAGTCCCGTGAATTTTATTTAATCAGTCCTTGAAAATTTCTGGAAAAGTACTGGAATTTTAAGAAAATATACGAGTCCGAACCGTGCCATCGAGAAGTGAAAAGAGCCAGGTATCCAACTCAGCCAACGACAGTTCTAATTTCTTTTCTGTCGGTTACTTTTCAAGGACGGTCACTGCGATATCACCTAATCGATAGTAAAGGTTGAGGAGCGGCGTCGAAGACTGACAGCGTGTGGTGCTGACACTTCGATCTCCGATTCTGTGGCTTTAATCCAAGCAGTCGGATAATGATTGAGTGGGAGGGGGGTTCGGAGGAGAAGGAATGATGATGATGGATTCGTCTTTAAGCGTGGGTGCCGTCTATTGATTCTAATCGCAAATCTATGCTAATGGACCCGCGCGAAAGGCCATGCTTAACCTGGTGGAAAAGCCACGTGAGATAGAATCGCTCTGTGTGGATGTATACTTGGATGTGTGTTGGTTATAGGGGGTGAGGGTGGAGTCGGTGGTGCAAGGAGCGGTTCGAAGAAGGCAAACGCAGAAGTGAACGAATCAGCTTGGGGCTAGTAGCAGAAGAAGGAGGCACCGAGCGAAAAACAAGGGTGCAATTCCTTCACAGTCTTTCGGTCCGCAAGACCCGAGAACCTTCCGTATACCACCTCCAGAAACAGCGTTGGAAACTATGGGTGAAAGAAGGGGGAAAAAAAGAAAGGAAAGAAAAAAATGTGGAATCGTGGGCGCTTGCCTGTTAAGCCTGACGTCCCGCATCACAAGTTATGACTTTTCATCACTGGCTTCGGGGCTGTCGCTAGCGCAACGATGAATCGAGCGCCGCAACTGGGTTCGTGGCTACTGTCGACTTGACTCGCAGACTCGACTGGCTAGATTCGACTCGGCCAAGTCAAAGAGGAGGACGAAGAAGAAGAAGGAAGGAAGAAAAAAAAGAAAGCGTGCCAACCCATGCCGAACTGAAACAGGCGAAGCAAGCGAGAGGTTGCGACAGGAGGCAACTCTGGGGCAACAGAATGACAGCCAAAGGGCAGCAAAGGGGAGGGCAACGAGTCGCGGTAGACGCTGAAGCGGGAGTTGAGGGGCAAAAACTGAAAGAAGAGTAGCCGATTACGGAAGAGAATAAGTAGTGTTATAGGTGCAAAAGATGCCAAGGAGACAGACGTCAAAGCCACCGAAAGAGAAATGCGACGGAACGAAGAGGTCTTGGAAGAAAACCCCCGTAGTGGCAATTTAGAGGCAAGGGTGACACACAAGAGTGTCGATTGGAATGTTTTTAGTTGACAAGGCTCTCTGTTGACAAAACTTAAGTAATAAAAAAAAAATGGTGAACCATTACGCTTCTCTTGATACCGTGGTCAGAACGATTTGGAAGCTTTTACGATTTTCGATAGCAATACACAGGCTCCACTAATGTGTCACTGATCATTAGAGGTTTTATTTGTGTCTTTTTTTTGAACGATGACTTAAAACTCAATTTGTAGACTTTTAACAAATATTTAGTTCAACTTTCAATAATTAAAACTAGTGGAGTCGCTCGCTTCGCTCGCTCATTCCGCGTTGTCTCGTTGCGCTCGAGGAGATTTTTTGCTGCAACACTTTGACAGACCTTCCACATAAAAAACGATCAAGCAAGTTATAAGAGTGTAGTATGCGATATCAGTTATCTCGAGAGAAGATCAATATTAGTTTTTTACGTTCAAGGATTCAAGCAAAAAGATCAAGCAATTTATGAGAGACAAATTTATGTTGATGGCAAACGCTGATTGAGTGCGCGCAGCGAATGGGCCTTTTGCTTAAGTTAAATTCCTCGGTTAGAATTCACATTCTTAGCCATTTTTTCCCCTTAAATGCCGGTGTAAAGGATACAGGCCATCATCTCGAATTTTGAAAGCCGAACTATTCTCGACTTTCTTCTTGGAACTACTCACAGTTTTAATCTCGTTGTCTTAAGGTTATCAGTTTTTAAGGAAATCAAATCGTATCTAGGAATGTGCAAAACTCGAAATTTCGAGTCGAGTTGGAGTTTGACTTCGTTGCATAAACTCCCTCGATCAGAAAACTTTAAACTCGAAGTTTTCCAGTTTCGAGTTTTATGGAATATCGCGATGGAAATCTTGTTACTCCTTTTTGCTTCTGTCAGTCAGTTTGAGCCGTTCTCACGTCTACAACCTTTAGTTAGGGACAGTGGAAATCTTTGTTGCATTTTAGATAAAAAGATCATAATATATCTACGATAAACTGCAACAAAACTTAACACATATACTTAAGTTTTGTAGAATAAATTCTTAGAAATGTGAAATATTTCTTATAATTGTACAGTGACTGTCGTGTGTGTAGTGCTTTTGATGTTGGAAAAACTGACTTATTTGGTTCAGTGTATGCATGGTTCCCACCAAAATACGAAAAGAATTTCCCCGAGTTTTTCTGGTTTTCCAGAGTAGTTGAGATCAATTTCCAGGTTATTTACTGTAATTTTTGGAAGGAAATTTTTTTCGCAGATGTTACCAGACTTTATAATAATAATAATAATAATAAAATTTGTTGCGATAGCAACGGGTCTGGCAAGGACTGGGGAGTCACTAACAGCCAGCCACAATTACATGTAAATACAGTGTACATAAAACGGCCAAGGAATGATGATGGTAACAGGTTTGGCGACACGAATGCCTTACCACCAAGGTTAGACCTGCCAGGGACTCAAGGCCCACGATGGCATCGCCAAGAGTGCTCTTTACTTGTTTGTAGGGCTGGCGCATTGCAACAGATCAATTCGATTTAATGAACCCTTAGGTTTCAACTCAGAAGTATTAGGATACTAAAATTTTTACCACAACAACTTAACATACTGTGTTTAATGCACTTAGTCCTAGGCCCAAAAACCAGAGAATTCCCTGAGTTTTTCCTAGTTTGTAAAACCATACCCAAAACTCGAACTCGACTCGAAACTCGATACTCAACCCTCAAATCAACTCGAACACGACTCGACTTGAAAAAGTTGTGTTCGCACGCCCCTAATATTTTCCAACTGTGAGTGTTAGAGTATTTTTTTTTGGGGGGGGGGGGGGGGTAGAATATGAGAGGAAAAAACAATGCGACAGAAAAGTCTGAAACTCGTCAGATGGAGAGATTATTGCAACCTAAAAAAAAATCATCGTTTTCTAGTTGACAAAATAGGTACCAATAACGCTAATTTTTGTCCATCGTTGATGTTAATCCGTAACGTTGGTATATCAGCACATTCGGCCGTCCATGCTGTAACTCTCTCTTCCTGTACCATCCCTTGTCACGAAGCCGTGTGGGAGAGAAGGTACCGGTCGCTCTTCATTATTTCTGGCCAGTTCATTCAGCATCCACAGACTCTTATATTACCAAGGCAACGTTAAGAGGCGTTAAATTCGCAGCTTGCGCAAGAACAGGCTTGGAGTCGGGAGGCAAGAAACACAATTTCTACCCCGGTCGGCGTTGTCGTGAAAAAACGAAACTCTTAATTGATTCACCTCCTTTCAACACCATTGACTATCAGGACTGGCCTCTTCTGCCACTTCCGGTCCGTCACGTTCTTGTTGATTGTCACCATCTTGATGGTGTTCGTCGCCGTTTCCACCTTCCGCGGGACATTGCGTGTCAATTGGGCGATGATTCTGTTCTCCTGTCCAAGGTTTTAAATTTTTTCTGGACGTACAGATATACAATACAGCAGTGAAATTTGCCGCCATATTGGCACCAGTATGGGTTTTGGAAGACATAACTACAAGGTGCACTACATAAAAATGGAGGGAAAAACAACGAAAGAGTGGATTTCTTAGGCTTAAAATAACGTTGTTTTCTCCAACAACAAAAATCGCGCGTTTTAGGTCTAAGAAATCACTCTTCACAGCATCGGCTTCAGTATGACGCCCTTCTGTTTCTCTCTGAAGTGCCCCTTGCAGCTAGCCGATTAAGGCTCCAGCATAGAGTTATATACTATAATACTACGTCGTGTCACTGCTCTATAGGATCTAGATTTGGGGTATGGGTAACAACTTTGTAATGTGTGGCGTAATGGCATCCCGGACCACTACACTGTACTGAGGTTGGCACGAACGACCTAGCTGTCGACGCACCATTAAACCTCAATCATCCCACCTATTCAGAGCATACGTGCTAATTTTTCACATGTATTTATTAGATTCAAATCTAGGCAGCATAATATTAATGTAGGTAATCTGTAAAAGAATTTACCACCACGCCTTGACAACTGTATGCACGTGGTTGCGACCCAGAAATAGAGTTGCAACATTGGGTTATATTATCATGGATACACTGGCGTCGGGCCCTATACTGCCCTCTGCTTCGTGATAGGTTTCGTGATAGAGTTGTGATACAGCACTGGAAGGGAGGTTACCCAGTAATGCCAGTCCGAAGGTTTAGTGAGAATAAGACAATTCAAAGTAGGGGGAGACAAAAATCTGTTCTCGTTAGAAATGTATTTTAATGGAACTTTCGTAGCATAGCCATGAAACCAGCAACAGTACAGGCTGACACGTCTTCTTCCAATATATAATGCCTGCGAGGATGACTAACTGCAAAGAAGATGTATCTGCATATCTAGTCTCACGAAAGGGGTACCTTCGAGATATGTTCCCTAGTCGATTTTGTGTTCGGCTTGTTATACGAGTAGTTTACTGGGAGACAGGTTGACTTCGATAATTGCTTTGTCTGTGTGTTGGCGTGATGAACTTAAACAGGAATGTTTTTGTTTTTTTAACGTTTTTTGTTGTTTTATTGTTCCGATAAGTGAATGATAAATTGCGTTGAGTGTAAATTTGTTCGAGCGCTTTGTGGCTTATCTTACTGTTAATGCTCACTATGAAGCGTGTACATTACGTTTGCAACTGACATTCCGTCAGTTTACAGTAACAATCTGACTCCTCCCCTCCAACGAGGTAACAAAAAAAGCCCTTGTTACGATCCCCGTTCCCCATCGGGGTTCAATATCCAGGAAATATTGCTGTCTGTCGGTATGTGCGCACCCCATAGCCCAGTGTTTTCTCCTTCTGCGCATCATTCGTTCCCATCCGAATCGTGACAGGCAGTGACTGTGCTAGCGTTCCTCCTGACGTTTGGTATTGCATCGTTACCCTTGCAGTGACTTGAGCCCTCCAGCTGACAGCAATGCGATGCATTGACGTCCCAAGCCCCTTTTATACCGAAATAATCTAATGCCAATTCCACTAGCAGCAAATCATCAATCTTCATTTCCCCAAGATAGCGATCCGGACATCGTCCCAAAGATGAGCCGTTCGATTGCGGCTCCTGCAACTCTTAAACTTGGGATTAGAGTTATTCTTTGATTATGCGAGTCACTGGTTGCTTATTTTATACTAACGAGGGTTTTTATTTTGGAGCCCGAGAACAGGAAACTTTGTACAATCTACTGCACCGTCTCGCAGTTGTATTGGCGTTTTACGATTTGACGCTGATGTGATCACTGACAAAAAAAAAAATGTAAAAGACAGGTCGAAAGCAAGAAGTGATAGCCCCTTACAGAGAGATTTCCTCGGTGCAAAGTGAAAGATCCGTAGTGTGCGGTGTTTGCTGTTTTTCCCTTCAATTCTTAAATACCAACCAGGCGCCAGCCGTGGCTCCGGCCATCAAAAAAATGAATTTACAATGCGCAATTTACAATTGACAATAGACAATATAATCGACGTGCACTGACATTTGAAACATGCGCACGACCAGCCACGTATCTCAGCGTTCAAATTTTAAACATCGCACACAGCTAGGCTCCCAGCCGGACGGACGGTTGGGGCTAATGACCTTGCTGTCGACGCACCATTAAGCCTCAATTCCACCCCTCTCGCTCCTCCCGGAAAGAAACACATATCATTTTAATTATGTTGATTTGTTCTTTCTTCTGTGTTTGTGTTCGAATGCATCGTTTTTAAATTTGGATGAATAACTTGTTGCGAGTTGCTGTCTTTTTCAATCAGAAGACCGTCATCCAAATTGTTTTTTTTTTTAATTACCCCATCAATACAGGCATAAACGTTTGCCAGTGGCTGAAAACCCAATACAATTTGATCGTATTGGACTGGCGCTATTGTTGTTGTTGTAGGAACATAATCTTTTGTCACAGAGTAGGGATTTTTATCTCGGAGAGCCTCCATTTATAACGTAATTAAAGCTTGACACTTACTGAAGGACTGTCTTCTCAGTAGACCATCGTTGTATCCGCAGCAGTATTTCAATAACGTAGTCCATCCTTTCAGCCGAGTGACAGACCACCGCCAAGCGAAACCAAAAAAAAAAAAAAAAACTGAACTCCCAAGGTGCAATGCAAGCTTTGTAAGGAACGCCGAGCACCCGAAGTAAGATGAACAAACAAGGTCGAATATTTAGAGTGGTCGGCTACAATTCAATTACAGCCGAATTGAATCCTGGGACCGAATACGGCACGAACAGGACTTAACAAAAATTGTCAAAATTACGTTGGAAATGCGAAAGAGTTACCAAAAAAAGTAAATGCTGAATAAAGAGAAAAGCTAAATAGAGTCCTTATTTATTATGAATTGGTCTGACTGATTCTGATTTTAAAGATGTTTATGTGCAATTGTTTACGAATCTGTATAGGCGAAGGCTGTGTTTAGTTAGTGAAAGTTATTTTTTTTATTTTAAAACGTTATGGGGGAGAACTTTTTTTATACCTAGCGTTAGAATCTTACGTAAAATTTCAACCCGATACAGTTGTAAACAGGAACAGGAACTAACAGTAACCTTGTATTTTTCTAATATTTGTTCGTATAATAACCTCAAATGTAGATTGGGGGTTTGAATAATATCTCTGTAATGTGTGGTGCAGTGGCAACCCGGACTACTGCACTATGACTGAGGTTGGCGCTAATGACCAAGCTGTCAACGCGCCATTAAGCCTCACCCCCCCCCCTCAAATGTATCGCGTTAAGTTTCAACGACATCAGACGGTGGACAGTACTTTTTTTATGAGTGAAGTAAGGCCATCTAATTTTAAGTAATAAGAATGAGTAATAGCCAGTATCGTGCACAAAAAAGAATGACACTACTTTTCGGGAGGTCAACCTCCCATCTTCAGGTGAAAATAAAAATCTTTAAAACATAAAAAATTTATGGTAGCATCTGCCGAGTCACCAAATACATACAAACAACCATTTTAGGCATAGTGTAGGCCTAAAGCTTTAAAAAAATATTTACCTACTTGATATGACGTGTTGCCTGATGGGCGCCCGGAAGTAGAGTCATCTGCCAACACGTCGTATCAATTGGTATGTAGGTTAAAAAAAAATTAAGTTTGAGGACTGGATTATGCCTAAAATGGTTGTTAGTATAGAATTGGTGATTCTGCAGAAACTGTCATGGATTTTTATTTGTTTTAAAGATTTTTATTTTTACATGAAGACGGGAGTTTGACCTCCTGAAATCTAGTTTAACAGGATTTTTAGTGGCTATTACTCGTTCTTATCCGCAAAAAAAAATGCTTGAATATTCTTAATCTAACTGTAAGGTCTTTTTGCTACATTTTACTTGTTGTAATTTGTTATCCTTCTATTTTCTATTCGCGAATTGATGTCGAAATATTAGTTACCCTATACCTCTAGGCAAGTTGTAGGGATCCACCCTGTGCCCGTAGCGCAACAGCCCAGTCCAAAGCAGATTACTGTTCTAGGCCAAAGTGCTGGAATAATACAGCGTTCTTATAACGTGGGGGTGGGGTTTTAGGGCCTAATAGCGCGTCGATGGCTAGGTCATCAACACCAACCTCAGTCACAGTGCAGTGGTCCACGTCGCCACTGCTCCACACATTACATCTGGTTACCTCCTAAAAAAAATGGGTTATTTCAGAAAATGGTTACGACTAGTCGTTCCACACGTTGTTGTACCAGATCAAGGGATGGAACATGCGGAAATACTGTCATGGAAACTCCATTCAGCCCTACGGGCCTTCCTTTATCCCACTCCTGGAATCGAACATTCGAAGCATAAAATGGTCTTGGCTTCACTAATTTACGTGTCGAAATATTAGTTACCGTTTTCCTCTTAGCAAGCGCGTCTGGCTATTAGACACTGGACACTTAGGGATAAAGAAAACGAAGAATATCTTCTGGAAACGTTACTTTAATGCAAGAATAAGGCTACCTACTTATGTTTTGCTTAATATTTTAGTCTTCTTTAGTCAAGTCGTCTCCTTTCTATCCATCACCCTACCCTAGTCAGACACGCCGATTAGTTTTGTACCATTTTTCAGCGATGCCATTAGCCCGGAAACTGTTACCTAATTATTCAGCAGTTGACTATTTCCTGTCGATCACTCTTGTTGGCGACTAATTTCGCTGGCGAACAATTGTTGGCGAGCAATTCTCGGCGAGTAATTGTTGGCGATCAAGTTTCCGGTTATTGAACTTTTTATACACATATTTCGAACTCCACCAATCAATAAGAATCTTACATCCAATCCATAAAAGTGGTTTGTTTCAGTTTCACTAAATATTAGTCCTCTTAGCTTAGTGCCTCTGGTTAAACTTTTTATACACGACTTTCGCATTACACCAATCATTAAGAATCTCCAATTCGTTTAATAAAAATGGTCTCTATTTTTCGTGGTTACTATATTTCGTGAGTTAATGTCGAAATATTAGTTACCTTGTGCGCATGGCTGAAATATTTGCACACACATTACGCACTCACCAATCAATAAGAATCTCACATTCGATCCATAAAAGTATTATCTATTCCACTATTTTTAGTGAATTGACGTCAAAATATGTTACCTAGTTCTTCTTTGCAAGTGCGTCTGCCTGAACTTTTTATACCTGTTTTTCGCAATCCACCAATCAATCAGAATCCTCCATTCGATTGATAAAAGTGGTCTCTACACTCTTCGTGAATTGGCGTTAGAATATTAATTTACTTGTTCCTTTGTAGGTGCGTCATGACTGAACTTTTTATACACGTTTTATTGCATGCCACCAACTGAATAAGACTCGCACATACGAACCATAAAAATGATCTCTAGTTCACTATTATTCGTGAATTGACGACAAAACATTAGTTACCCTAATCCTTTAAGATGCGCACCTTTTAGAAGAACTCTAAGCCTTTAGAAAAAATCCTGTCATGCGCGTATATTTTCGCACATCACCAACTGAATAAGAATCGCACACTCATCCCTTAAAAATGCTATCTATTTCGTGAATTGATGTGGAAATATTAGTTACTTTTTGCAAGTACGTTCGGCTCAACTTTTTATAAACGTTGTGTCGCGCTCAACCAACTGAATAAGATTACACGTTCGCTCCATGAAATAGGTCTTTATTTCATTATTTTAAAATGTCTAGTAAACAAATGACGCTCAAACTCAAAAATGTCAATACTCATCACATC
>JAHWFP010103191.1:73411-105880 GCA_023313725.1 Lithobius niger | reverse complement strand
TGTGAGTATAAGTATTTGAAAAGCTTGCCTAAATCTAGCGCTTCATGTTAACAATTAATCAGCATGTGAATTTCAAGCACTAACAACTCGGCACTTAACCTTTTTCAGCAACAAAATTTCTCTCATAATGATTGGCAGAGTAAGGAAACAATTTTGAGCAGTAAAATTCTAAAAGATGAGATGAGAAGTAACTGACAAGTAAAATTCAAAATTCTTCCCACAATTTTCTTCATGTGCCCCTAGATAAGGAGCTGTTTACGTGGAAGACAAATATGGGAAAGGGGGTCCTCAAGAATTTTGTCCAGGGCCCCGAACAACCTTAATCCGGCCCAGACTCAGGCAGACTCACTTGAAATTGAGTGTGCGTGCCTTTTTTACGCAATGTTAACCTGTCGTCCGGTATAGCTTTCCAAAGGACAAAAACCACTTTTTCTTTTAGCGATTTCACCACACACTCGTAATTCATTCTCTGTCTGATAGTGAAACAAACTGAACCTCCTGTAAAATATTGTCCATTTTATTTTTGAAAACAAACTTTCACATAGCAAACCCACTCTTGATAAAGAAACGCTTTCCATATTCAGTCTCTTAATTTATCATTGACCGCTTTGACCTTCCAGATGTTGTGTGATTTACTGTGTACGCAAGGTATCCTAAAGCTAGGAAGAAAAGATTCGTATTTGCGTCATTAATCGTGCACGCTTCATACTTTTGTAGTTAGTTTCCAAGCTACTTTCTTTCTTATTAGAATTTTTTGGTTTAATAATTTCCTCAACTAAAATGTCTCGGCTAAAAAAAAAACTTTTTGGAAAGAAACATGTAAGAACTAAACATGTTCAACATGTAACTAAATGTTGAAGACTACAAATTTTCGGTTCTTAAAATTACGAAAAAACTCCGCCATTTACACAACCTTCTTCAGTTCGAAAGTTCAGGAAACAAAAATGCACAATTTCAGAACATGAACACTTTTCCAGTATTCTGCAAATTTTCCACAGATTGGACACTCGTCGGTCTTCAAAAAACTATTGCTAAAACCTTTTCCTACGACATCGTCTCCATTGGCACCACTTTTTAAACTTAGCGTTCGCACTTGCGGCTGGCGCAGCCTCCCGTATATGATGGGCACGTTCTTCCAACAATTTCAGGCCATGCCTACAGTTCTGCACGCAACAGCAACAACAAACGTCAATGGAAAAACAAACTTGAGTTAGGCGCTTTTCTCGGTGGGATTTGACTCCAATAGGGCAGTGAAGAAGGTGGCAGAAAATTCGCCTGTAATTGACCGTTACAAACGTTTTGGTTTTATTACGAGTATTTTCCCTACCAAAGTAAAACGACAGTAATGTCAATCTATAAGGTTCCAACAATTGGATAGCCGTTCGGTAAATTCTTCTCTCGGGAGAAAAAGATTCCCGGTTTTGAGGGGCCTTGTGTGTTCATAAGTGTTACATTTTTTCTCACATGCTATTGGATTGCTAGTGATTCCAGTCCACAAAGGTGGCAGTACTTTCCCATCCGATTATGCTTTGTCTCCATGTGGTGGATTGCGATGCTGTTTTCACTTCATTACATGTGTCACCCATATGCTGCTTAACCCTCGTTCGGACTCCTTTTCTCGTCTCACCGATGTAAACCACATCCAGGGTTCGTTCACCAGAGACGAAACCATTTTCAAGGCTTTTCAAGAACGTTTTGCATACCAAATTATTAAAAATTACTTTAAAATAAATTCATTCTTTTTGCTAGCCTATGTTCTATAATTGAATAAACATCCATTTAAAAGTTATTTATTTTGCCCCCATCGTGGGACAAGTTGCCTTTCCAATACCGCACTTAAATGAGAATACAAACGAAGGTACGTCGTGTCGTTAACAGAAGATAAGCAGACTGTATTTCATCAAACATAGTACGCCAACAAAATTCAAGGCCATTTCAAGGCTCTTACAAAAAAAATGCCAATTTTCAAGGCTTTTCAAGCCTTGAATTTTTGGTTGAGAAATTTAAAGCCGTGTACGAACCCTGCACATTGTACCTATCACATGGAACTCTATAAACCCTCCCTCCCTAGTATGCCGTATCTTGGACAGAACATCACTTTGGTCTGCATCACCTCCTCATTCACGCCTTCCTTCTTTTGTTCAGTAGCTAGCTCATCTTTTAGATTGCTTTCATTCCTGAGGTAGGTGTTAAATCCTCGTTCCTTTGAGATATGTCCGCCCTGCTCTTCTTTTCAACTCTAGTGTGACTGTCACAACAGACACTCAATTGTTTTTGGACAGTTTTCATGGGATCCAGTGGTTAGACAGACTGCAGCAGATCACCTTGGAGAAGCCAAAGAAGGTAGTGGCAAATGTCACTCTTGAGCAAGTGAGGGCATTGAGGAGATTGAGTAAAAATGTGGATCTTACATTTTGTAAGGAAGATAAGGCTAGAGAGAGAAGAAAATTTGGGGGTCGTGGTTGCACAAAAAATTAGGCCCATGAACAATATGATTTTCAGCCTGAATCGCCTCAAGACAGAAGGCCCTTGACGGCTGAGACGTTGAAGGAGCTGACACAAAAACCATCTCAATGTTTGCCCAAGATTTTTGCACTAGTCAAGACTCGTAAGGGGACTTGATCACATCTGCAAAAGGAGGGCCTTGCTAACACCTCGACTGGAAAAGTATGTAAACTCCCAATGCATGCTGACAAAAACGGAGGATCTCTTAGATGTGATTGAAGACTTTCGGATTGATGCTGATGAGGTCTTGGTCTCATTTGATATGGCTAAATTATTCCCCATGAAACTCAAGATGTTGGGAAAATTGGCGAAGTAGTTGAAGATCCCGAAGAAAGAATTCGAGAGAGACAGGGCCATGTTGAAAGTGGTGTTGGCAAGTGAAAGGGGCCCGATGGGATATTCTTGCTCTCAGATAGTAGCTGAAATAGTACAACACCTTGATGCCTTCGTCCTGCTATCAATATCAGAGGTAAGAATATGGAAGCGCTTCGTGGATAATGTGCTTGCTGTGGCAAAAAGGAAGGAGCTGGAGAAGATTAAAGAAAAAGTCAACACCTAGCATGAAGAGCTGGTTTTTATCGTGGAAAAGAAAGAAAAGGGCTCCCTCTCGTTTTCAGACGTGAAGATTACGAAAGAAAGTGGTGGTCATCTCGTCTATCAGCCTTTCACCAAGGAGATGGCAACCAACCATGGGATTCCATTCACATCAGGCCACCCAAGGGGGCAATTAAAAGCTATACCACAGAATGAATTTCACCATATTGCTCAACACTCATCCAAAATCGCTGGGATATCCAGGGGGCATCCTGTCCAAAATGATAAAGAAAGCCGTGAAAACGCGTCATGAGAAGAAAGATATAGCTGCACGAAGAGAAGATGAAGTTGAAAAGAAGAGAGTGGGGCTGACGTACCTCAAAGGAAAGAGGATTTAACACCTACCTCAAGAATGAAAGCAATCTAAAAGATGAGTTCCTGAAGAAAATAAAGAAGGCATGTAGAGGAGGTGATGTTCTGTCCAAGATGCAAAATACTAGGGAGGGTGTTGATAAGAGTTCCATGTGATGGGTGCGATGCGGTTTACATCGGTGATACAAGAAAGGAAGTCAGAACGAGGGTTAAGTAGAATATGAATGACACACTTAATGAAGTAAGTGAAAACAAGTGAAAATAGCATCGCAATCCACCACATTGGAGATAGTGCCTGATGAAGACAGACGAGTGTCTAGTCTGTCGAAAATTTGCTGAATACTGGTTTCGTGTTGTGAAATTGTGCGTTTTTGTTTCCTGAACTTTCGAATTTTAAAACATTATGTACAACAGTTATTTTTAAGCCTCGTGTGAGTAATGTCACTTCATCGGAGTTCAATAGCGATGATTGCTGCCATTCTGTTTTCCGGACTGGTGGCGACTTCAGCAATGCTTTCACGTAGATTTCAATTTTGTTAGACTATCCTAACAGTGTCTTGTGTGGGAGTGCAGAAAAAGTTGAATTACCATGTTCTCTAGAGCATGACAGTGTGCTCCCTTCCTGCAGTTCAATTTCAACCGGATTCATGTTTTGATACAATTAATTTGGTGCTTGGTTTTGTAGTGAGGTAGAGCCGCCCTATTTTTCCAGTCTCTTCTGGCTAGGGCTTGCTAGTATTCTTGTAGGGCACGGCATACACTGCTGCTCTCGTACGAGGATGGTTGATTTTAGGCACCTACTGGGGTTCAACTTGGGATGGGTAGGAGGGAGGTGGAGTCACTATGGGAAGCAGAGAGGTGTTAGCTTGATTTGGTGCGGTGCGAGTCGGTGCTGCAGTATGAAGAGGCTTGGCTGGCACTTGCTGAGGCGCAGCTAGGGGCGGTTGGGAGAGTGACACATTGCTGAACCCCAACAGCTGCCTAAAATCAACAGTACTCGTTCGTGAGCAGAGGTATATGCCGTGCCCTGCTCGGGCAGCATTGTGCTCTACATCGGCAAAACAAAAAGAAGAGTTTGCGCATGCGGCATGCCTTTAAGAACACCAACAGGCCCTAGCTAGATCAAACTGGAAAAATGGGGTAGCTCTACATCACTTCAAACACAAGCACAGAATTAAGTGGGCAAAAACATGAAACCTGTTGAAATCGAACTCCAGGAGCGAAGCACACCTCCATGCTCTAGACAGCATGGCAATTCAACTTTTCCGACACTCCCACACCCCCTTGATGAACCTGAACCTGTAGGAACCTACTTCACAAGACAATGTTAGGGTAGTCACCCCAAGTCTCACACACTCATTGGAAAGCATTGTTGAAGCCACCACCAATTCAGCAAACAGATGGCATCACCACTGCCAGTGACCTCCAATGAGATGACATTACTCGCGTGAGGACTAAAAAATGTTGTTCATAATGAAAACTAATTATCATGGCTGAAATTATAACTAAAAAACCCTACAAAACATTACATTATAAACGAACTTACATAATAGGGATGTGCGATGCTAGAAAAATTCGAGCCGAGCCGAGTATGCAATGTATACTCGAAGTTTGCATCCATACTCGGAAAACTCAATAATAATAATAAAAGGTTTTACCCGCTAAGGTAACGGTAGGCTAAACCACTTACACAGCCCCAATGAACCAAACATTAAATAAATCCGGTGATAATGCAATAACTTTGCCAATCTTTGACCGTTTTTGACGTTCAAATACACCAAATTCATCGTCTCGATGAGAGCTTTCCAGTGGTGCCTATTAAAAGCCACTAGCTCCACTAGCTCAAACAATTCCAACGTTGTATCCTAAAAACTGGAAAACCATTTGTACACGTTGACCCACATAGCCCGTTAAAGCAGCATCTTAGTTGTTATTACATTAACAAATAAAAAACACTTGGCAAAATAAGTGTGATCACCTAATACTTGAAATCGGCTCGATACTCGATTCTTCTGTTGCAGACTCGGCTCGACTCGAATTAAAATTATTCTACTCGCCCATCCCTATTACATAATTTTCCAAGTTCAAGGAAGATAAGACAATCTTTGCAAATTTTCTACAGTCAATACACTGTAGATGTTAACCTGGGTCGACCGTCTTCATCCGGCCTCCACCTCCAGCTATTTCGTCCTCACAATTTGTGTGCAATACAAATTTGGCGCAATTGCACACAAGTGTTAAGGTTTCAAAGTAACCTCACAATGTGTTTAGAAACATTACATTAATGGAATAGTGCTGGTACATAACACTACCATAATAACCTGCAGAGGGTAAATTGCAGAGGTAGGTTAGTAAGACAAAAACATTTAGGAGTTTAGAATAAGTAAGAGACACATAAAATAAGGCTGAGGGGTGAAGGACTTCCATTATGTTCCACAATACAGTGTAGTAGAGCAATTTGGATTGAACAGGGGAGTATGAATGGACAAATGAACAAATGAACACATGTACACACACAAAATCTCATCTTTAGAGCCACATGCAAAAGTTATTCGAAATCAGTGCTGTGTCACAATAATTTGTGTTGATGTAACGTCCTCGTGCAGGTGCACACAGCAAAGTTAACTCGATCCCGACAAATTAAAAAACAAAAAGACATCCATGTCTCCCAGCCGCGTGAAAATGTTGGAATGTAACCAATTATTATGTAACCTTACGGCAAACTCCAGCTGGTTAGAATGCATCCATGGCTTTTGTATGGGCCTGACCACACGGCACAGTCGCTCACATGTCAAATCTTTTGTTACAGGCTTACAGCGAACACGGGATGAATAGAGGCTCTATTCACAGTAAGTAACTTGATGCAAAGTGCACGTCTATAGGCAAGGAAGAAACTTTTTTTTTTTTCATTGTTATTTAAACTAATGGAGCGATACGATTTCATGGGAGAAACGGAATAATCGTATAAAGAAACTGTTAACAGTTCATAATTAGCCTCTGGAGCTTTCCCAATGTCAGTATGATGAATGGAAAAGAAGGACTGGGTTAGCCTTTCGGTCAGAAACTGTTACCCTCACCAGTAGCCCAACACTTTCTTTACAGAACTTTGGTCAAAAACATAAGGACACTTAAGAAACAAAAAGTGTGGCACGGGCTTGATTTGACAGCAGTGAACAACGATAACAGCGATCACAGAACGTCAAACCTGGGCGTGCTAGCTTACCTGACTATTGGCCTGACTGGTGTTGCTCTGTTGAGAGCTACTAGTTGTTACAGGGTTGGTGGGACCCTGATTAGTAACAGCGTGGCGCATCTGCGGCGCACCTCCTTCGTGATGAGGTGGTGGGGGACCCATCTGCCAAGACAAAACGTCCTTTAAATGGCTACCCCGAGGAAATGGTGCCAACAGAGTATTTTCAACTCTGACTGACGAACTCTTTCTACAACTGCTTTGCTAATATTGGAAGCATGTTACAGGCTTCCAACCTGAGTCTTAATGGGTGTAAAATTTTCCTTAAAAGCATGTTTTTACCACACGGAATAATAGTAAAAGAAAAATGTTTGGAAAGTAGACAGCTACAAGAGTTTAATAGCGAAAGTGAATGTAAAATAAAGAACAAAGCAACCCAAGAGTTGGTAATTAAAACAGGGCAATGGTTTACTTGCCACTAATCTAACTGAAGAACTAAAGTAGGAAAATGTTGTTGAAATGATATAAACTACAAAAAGAGACACACATCCACAGAAGCTTGTAAACAAACAAAAGCACATTTAACTGAAGACGGACACATAGTGTGTCAGGGTAAATTCAAACTTGGTGCAGGCCTGTCTTAACCTGAGGGGCAAGTGCCGATGGGAGTCTTTTATGCTCACAGGGATTTTTATCAATCAGAATAAAACTAATTTAGTAATTTTCATACAATATGTACTGCAGTATTTGGTAAACGTGAGTCATGTTGGATGATCCATTAACACGGTGTGACAGTAAATCTATCTTTATGAGTTGCTGTCTTCATAACATAAGGCACTCAAAACCACGGCCATACGTCACTCATCTCTATTACTATTTCTAAGGCTGTACCAAACGGAACACGAGCAAAATACCGAACCGAACGTATTTCCACTTCTCATTGACCAATTTTGATGTTTGAATACATCATTTTGAAAGTCCAAACCACAAGTTCCTAGCTTGAACTGTTCCAAAGTTATGAGAGAAAATGTAAAGGTGGAGGAGAATTTTTTTATGCTAAAAACGAGTTTCCACATCTGTGCACTGCATTTGTGACAAAACTTGGATATGAATCTTTGTGAACAGTAAATTTTATTTTAAAGATTGTTGGTTTGATACAGTTTTGATCGGTTTGGATGTGTTTGGTGTTCGGCTCGGTTTGGCTGAAAACTTCGTGTTTGGTACAGATTTAACTATTACTATGGCTGCACTGACACCGATACAAATATCCAATTTTTTTAAACAATGGTATACTTTTATACTTTTGTTCAAAAGTCCAATAATTACTAAAATAAATGTCAAAATGGTTACAAACTCTTAAAAGATAGCTAGGAAGATACTCAGTGATTTCCTGAGCAAAACAACGCAAACTGCATGTGGTAATACTCAAACGGTGACATCATTACTGTTATTTCAGCAAAAGGTTGCCGATACCGATCCTAATATCACAAATATCGGCAATTGATACTATCCAGTATAGGTATAAGTTCAGTCCTAACCAGTACCAAAGATAAACTAAAGAAAAAATTAATTAGTGCAACACTCGTCCCCATCTGCATGCAAATCACTGATACTTTATAATGCAACAAACTTTGTTACTGCAATTTGGAAAACAATTACGACCTGGCAAAGACAATTTTCAAATATTTGAGTAAATGCTGCACTTTTAACCCCACAGCCGCCACAATGGTAGGCATGTTTACTGAAACACTCTTCACAACGTGCTTGTGTTAATGACAGTCACTGCACTCCATGTGCTTTATACAATGATCCAAAACATGAGTGATTATTTGAAAAGAACAAATCGTCCGCCATATTAATAGTGTACTGTAGCAACATTCTTTTTTTTATTAGTAAACCAGCTGAATTTTTCTTCATTTACAAAATCAAGTCTTGTCCCCATTGTAATTCAACTACAGTAGATTCAAAGGTGCTGCCACACCAGACCTTTTTGTCAGTTGTCCCGATGAGTCAAATGTAGCCTGAAGTGAATTGCGCTGTGCGTCTTTCTCAGTTTTTGTATGCCTGACGGATGCGATGAGGTATCTGTTAGCCAATAAAAACACACCATAATGCTCTCTTGGCACCTGAGGCAGAAACACAGACGAGGCATACATGACTGATTACCTCGCAGCCACGTTAGGTTATGATTAGTTGATATAGTATTTTTCCATTCCTCTTTATCGTGGGAGGGAAGCGATTGTAAAGGGTAAAGAAATACAGCAGGGTGCTTTGTGGTGATACACAACAAACGCTATGACAATATGCTGTGGCCCCAACTTAAAAGGTGCTTGCTTTATTGGAGAGACTGTTGTCTTGTGTGTGTCAAACAAAGGTTTCATTCAGCCACGCAACGTAAATGATGCACACGCTACTTTTTTGTGGGACAATGTGGAGTTTTTAAAACGACATATGTTAGAAAAGGGCATCCATTACCAAAAATTACAGTAATAAAATGTAATATAAAAAGAAAAGAGATGCACTCACTTCAAGTTCCTTTACCTGGTCATTCAGTGTCTTCTCCATGGCATTCAATGGATCAATTGCAGACACGGCGTCGTTCAGGTGGGACAGCGGGCCAAAGTCAGTGCCTGAGGACTGAAAGTCGTAGCTACCGGGAGTGCTGGGGCCACTGATGGCACCACCCCCATAACTAGCCCCATTTTGCATGGAGGGGGCCCCCGACGGCATAGGACTACTGCTCAGACCTGAAAAGTAAACGGTCGATCGTTTGTCATAACAAAACTAGTGTTATAGGGAAGAAAAGGATGAATGCACCCGATCACAAAGTATTGGGTAAAGCCAAATATCCCATACCACTTTTCCCAACTTTTAACAATAATTTTAAATGAAAAACGATGGTTTGACTGAAATACTTCAGCTGACGTTCATAATTAAAATGCTCCCAGTCAAATATGCAGCACCAAAACTGTTTTAAATTATTTGACTGAGTATTTTGATAATAATTTTAAGCTGAAAAGGTCGGAATTCTACCAAAATTCCTAAGATTCTCTTTCCGAGTCCTTTCTCTTTCCAAGGCCAATAAGACAAGCTGGAACTTCTAATTACCATTATTGTCTGTAACAATGACGTTTATACTGTGGAACACTGTTATCAAATTACCATCAAGAGAGTGAAAATTCTCCATAGTTAGCTATCTTGCTCAGGCTCCTTAACCCTTTAAGGACGGGTGCGCCCAAATGTGCCCGCTGTATAATCATGGTTTACAGATCTTCTACAAGTCAGATCGAAAACTTCCACGCAATAACAGTAAAACAAAAAAGGGGATATGAAGGCCAGATCATTAAGGAAAAAAATGACACAAGTTTCATTCCCTTACTTCAAGTGGGTGAGACGCTATGATTTTTTTACTACAAGTCCGTTATGAGCCCTTAGCGCAAGTGCAGTCCTTAAAGGGTTAAAGGCAAGTCTTTTTTCTGGTTACACGCTTAGCTGTCTACACGATATCCATCAGAATTTGAAGTCGCCGCTTTTTGCAGCCTCCGAAGTTGTGTAGGCCATTCATCATCTCTCAAGTTTCCATCTTGCATCCAGTTGTTTCCATAGATCGTCTCCAATCAGGTAAGTCACTTGTAAGAAATGAGAAGCATTCCACTGATGAATATACACGGCCCTGGGCCCTTCCTCCTCTCAAGTGACTTACCTGATTGGAGACGATCTATGGAAACAATAGGATGCACGATGGAAGCTGGGAGATGACGAACGGCCTACACAAGTCAGGAGGCTACGAAAAGCGACTACTTCAAACTTGAATGGAGATCGTGTAGACAACTAAGCATGTAACTGGAAAAAAGATTTGCCTTTGAGGAGCCTGAACCCAAGACTGCAGTCTGCAATTGAAAATTTGCAAGATAGGGAACTGTGTTTAGTGTGTAAGTGAGCGACTATGAAGAATTTTCACTCTCTTGAAGGTAATATTGTTCGGAATGAATATTTTTTGCAAAAGACACTCAAACCTATCTGACTAAGTTCTTTCTTACATGCCTTCGTCATAGATCTTCACCAGAAAATCGTAGAAATTCATCACATTGAGAGACATGAGTGGCATCCATTGTTACAACAAACTTTATAGCTAATTTGCAAAATCAACAAACAAAGGTCCGAAAGCAAATTGTGTCCAGCACAAGAAGGTAAAATTAGCCATTCCTTACTGTGGATGTCTGGTGGTGGGAGAGGTGGGAAAGGTGACAATCCTCCCGTCATGTCCCAGTTGTTCATGGTGGGCATTGTCATACTACTGGGGGACATGGCCTTAAATCGCTTGGCGCCACATGAATCTGCAAGATTATGGAATAAATACTGTTATTCAACTTTTACGTTGTCAAACATTTTATCAACCACAAATATAAAAAGTTGGTATGCTTTAAATGGTAAAATAATACTTCAATAACCATACACAAGAACTTCATTGGAAAATAGTGAGGTAGGCCAAGTAGAGTTCACTGGTGATTTTCACTTTTACCCGCCTATTTGTTCTAAAATGTATAGTTATTCAATATTTCACTTAAGGCCATTAAAAAAAGAAACGTTGGTTCTCAGGTCCTCCCGCACCGATTTTTTTGGTGGGAAATAAAAATAAATGACGCGGCAAAAATGGCAGTTACAGAACAAAAATAGCCGTTAGTGGGAAATTGAAATATAAAATTGTCATTCTTGTTAAATAATTGTGTGGACACGTGGTACGAAGCATTACGAGGCAGTATTCTTTATTTTACCCAAACTAGAAAATTATTCCCCAAAATGTATGGAAAAATAGGGGTCGAAAAATTTAAAAATTTAAAAAAAATTCCGCCCTCCCGCACGGATTTCTTGAGAAAAATGCCCGAGAACCAACTTTCTTTTTTTAAGTGGCCTAATAAGATAAGGAATTTGTGGATACGACCCCAAATGTCTTTATCATCCAAAATGGTTGCCAAACTCGACTACTACGTCGACAAGGAATCCCTCCACAGCACCCACAAAAAAACTAGCGAATTACAGGCATGAAAGTCATTCTTGGTTGAAAATTAGGGAAAGCAATCGGATTTGTACATTTTTAGGGCTTTTAATGCATTTTTCGGTAAGTTTTTGAAAATTAAAAACGAGGAAGACTTTCATGCCTGGAATTAGCGTGGTTGAAGTGAACTTTGTTATCACACCAACAGCCGTCTTCACACAACACTGCTCCCATTCAACAATACTAACCATAATCAGTTCACACTATTAAAGGAAGGCTAAACCCTTGCATCTTAAATAATTTCACTATTGTTAGTTAAGGCTGTACCGAACAGATTTAGGAAGATTTTGTGCTGATCGGCAAAAATCGGTACGGCAAACAAAAACCAGCAGATTTTCGATTTTTTTTCAGGCCCTTGACAATAAATAAATTATGTTTCACCACATGTTTTGTTTACCTTTTGTTTTAATTTAGGCTAGGCCTACATGTTTTACGTTGTGTAGGCTAAGGTTAATATTTACTTAATTTGGGTAAAAAAAATGAATTCCAATGGCTGCATTAGCCTACAAATTTGTTAGCCTACAAGTTTGTGTAATCCAGAAAAAAATTGTTAAAAATCGGTAGCGATCGGTTCGGTTAAATCAGATCGGTACACCAATTAGTTTGTGGCTGATCGGATCGGAATCTGTTCGGCAGAAAAAATGCTGATCGGTACAGTCTTATTAGTTAAGTACGAGAAAAAAAAGATGCAAGTTGCGCGAAGTTTCCAACATTCATTCGTATTAATTATGCAATAGTTACTTTAGAATCTAGTTTGGTGTTTCCACGTAGCGAGACAGCGAACGCGATTTCCTCGCACGATACTGATGTCACACTTCATCACCTTGGACCTTGGAGGAATGACGACATCGTACCATACTAGCGAGTGTGCGCCGGGTTGTGCTCCTAACATGGCGGCTGCGAGACCGGACCGTTCTGACCATAGCAGCGAGAAACCAAAACTCAATCTCTGCGTTATTTATTAATTAAAGTATTCAAGAACGCACGCTACCATGACTATTATCCCTACAAAGACTGGTGAAAGTTTGTTCAGCTAGGCGGTAATCCACTCAACGTGAAATACTGAGCAGTTAAGCGATTGGACCGTGCCCACTTGTTGGTTGTGGGGAGGGAGAAGCAGAGGGCACGCACTTCATTTGAAAAGAATCTGTGCCTCCATTTCGTTGCTAGCAGTATGGTGAGAAATGTGAGGGCCGAGGAGCCGAGCGCGATCTTGCCTGAACTTGTTGGGCGCATGCGCCAAAGGGTTATGAAGTGTGACGCCACACGAACGAGACTTGGATGTGTTGAACGCACGAACGAAAAATTTGTCTGCTAGAATGAAGATTTAGACACGTTACTACGTAATAACTATAAAGCCTGAATGGTGTTCATACCTTTCACATGTTTTTAACCCTTTTAGGTCCACAGCATTTTTTCAATTCGCGAGCAAGAAAGGCCATGGCCGCAACATGGATGCCATGAACAAGTTGCATGCCTCACGAAAATAAATTGTACTAAAAAAACTATGCGGTCTTGGCGTATGAATATTCGCAGACGTAATAATTATATTGTAAATTATTGAACAGAAATATAATTGGGACCATCGTCCTACATTTTCTTTCTTAAAAAAAAAATCCTGAAGTTCGACTATGTAAACAGCGCTAACGAAAGTTTCAACTTACAGTACTCGGAATGATAACATCCACTCGATATTCTTCCGTCACAATGCCTGTTATTACTTCCGAAATCATTATTTTACGTTTTATTACCGTAAAAATAGTTTAAAGTTGCTTTATTCCCCCAATATTTACGATCGCTGAAAGCTCACTACCATTTCGTCCTAAGCGGCTATATTGAACGGCTGCCCGCAAACAAACGCGTTCCTGCTATCGCCAATGGATACGACCTTGACTCGCTTCACATGACGTCACGAATGAACGGCCGACGGATCACGTGCCGCGAACGAACCAATCAGCGCACGCGATCGGGAAGATTTTGAACAAGGGTTGTTGAAACTGCACTTTTCATTCGAGGAATACAGGCAGTAACGTTGGAGTTGATGACATCACTTTTCGCGGGCTAGAAAATTGGGAATCCCCTCTCGAACGTGCTCAAGATGGCGGCTGCACGTTGCGTAGTTCCGGAGATACGATCCTTTGAACCGAGGGCTGTTTTCAGCAAACAAACGCAATTTTCACGTTGATTTTGGCGACAATGCCAACAATAACATCGACTTAAGGTAATAAAAAGATGATTTGAATTAATTAAACTGAAATAAACCTTAAATATACATTCCAAAATACCTAATTCAATTCGGAGTTATCCTCCGATGTACGCAATAGATTTCTTTTTTTTTAACAGGGCGTACAACTGAGCGAACGGTATGTCGTCGTTTGGTCTTTTTTGCAGCAGAATTGCGACGACGATATATCATCGTTCGGACTTAAGTGTCTTAATTAACGATACTGAAATTTAAGATGGGAGGGTTTAGCTTTCCTTTAATTGCCAAACGTGCTAGTTTGTAACTGTTGCAGTCTCTCTGTCAGCAGATGGGTAACATATCTCATTTCAAATAAATTAAAAGCCGTCAACGGCACCCATTGAAAACCATCAGCCCCAGAAAATGTTCTTAACTTTTTGCTTACAGTGTGGACTGAGCGGGGAAAGCAAAGTATGTGTAGAAGCCGAAGAAACCGTGCAAGTATCCAATTAATCAATTATGTTACCCAAGAGAAACCACAATGAGCAAATAAAAAAATAAAGAGATTAATGAATATACCGGAAAGACTTAAGATTAACGAATATACTAGAAGACTGTAATTAAAAAGACAAACGTACTTGTTAACTATTAAAAATTCCGTAACGGTAATTACTCTGAAAGTTCATCACAAATTTTAGTTAAAGTTCGGGAAGAAATACGCACAATTTCAGAATCGAAAGAATATAATCACCAATATTCTTGCAAATTTTCGACAAACAGCTTGGACGAAAACTTGTTAACTAAATTAAGCCAGCTTGTAGATTAGGGTTTAATGTTCGCCATTACAATTGTATAAATAATTTTAGTAATCCCGGTAATTCTTACCTGCTTCTTCCTCTTTCATAGACTTAACCGGCACGGGCTTCCAACTTGCCGAGGCATCGATCGTAACTTCTTCCACGTCAGAATTGCTTAGGTTAGTAAGGATTCCCCACATGTACTGGTCTACCTCCAAGCCTTCCAGCAAAGCGGTTTTACTAGACAAAGAAAAAAAAGGTTACTTATATTGTCTTTGAATACCTATGTTGATGTTGCCTAGTAGGTGTAGTGGCTACTAGGGCTGTAACGGCCAATCAAACCAAACCGAACAAAGGGTATTTGGCCTTGCAAAATAAAAATATCAAACCGAAAATATTTCCACTTCTAGTTGACGGATTTTCATGTTTGAATACACCATTTTGAAGGTTTTTTTCCGCTAGCTTTCTGATGGTCCAACCGTAAGCTCCTAGCTCTAACCGTTCTAAAGTTTTGAGGGAAGATTTAAAGGTATAGCAGATATCTTTATGCTCAAAGCGAGTATTTGCATTTGAACACTTGTAATTCCATGTGAACACACATGTATTTGTTAATAAAAGTGTACTTAACTACGACTAACCAGTATCAAAGTTGTTAGCTTCTTTCACAGTAAGATGTTGGGATTTTGTTACACCACAGTCAATGTTTTTTTTTTTACAGTTTTTAATGAAGCAAGTTTCTGCCAGTAGATGGCATTCCTCACAAGTTTTGATCAAAACACAAACAGTGCAAATGTTGGCTTTAATGCTGTGAAATCTATTCATTGGTTTCTACAGGAAATGGTAAATTTATAACACCATCTAACAACGGACAGTGTTAGGAAACAGTTTGCTACTGTATCTTATAAACAAAGTGGAATGATTAGGCCATGCAAAGTTAATTGTTTGGTTTACAGGCGCGTGCGGGTAAATTATCAAGGGTCAACATTTTTTATTTGAATCTTGGTCCATACGCTAAAAATCGTATTTCCGCCAAATTTTGACTGTTTTTGACGTTCAAAATAAACGATGTTTTTAAAGTTCTAAGATACCATTTTAACCGGCTCGAAACGAGGTATTTCAAGTATCTTTCTCAAACCACTAAAAAGTTATGTGCAGAATACGTAGAAAAAACGCTGAATACTAGATGACAAATAACTTATTAGCAGGCCATTTTTTAACATAGTAACTGCTGCTCCAAGTGGAGCACCAGCCATTGCAACTCCGTTCCTCAAAGTTTAAACTCATTTTTCGTTTTCAAAAAAATCATTTTGATAAAAAATAAAATTATGATGACACGAATATGTGTAAGCTTTTGATGGAATTCGTTCGCCACCGGTTATTTTCCGAAATTCCTAATGCCCCCAACCCTATCTGGTTTAAACACTTAGAACTGAAAACATTAGGATGGCAATGGCGCATGTCTCCAAATCATGTGTCCATTCATTTTTATTCCCATGGCACCATTACATGGTATACTCGCTCCACTCCAAACCTTCTAAATGAAATGAAATAAATTTAGAATGTAAATTACTGAGAACTGGAGTGCAAAACTGTATATGTATTGCATGTTTTTGTAATTTTACTTAAATTAAAGCTAGGTAGGCACTACTTTTCACCACTGCAGTGAAGGTCTAACATACAGTAGTGGTGATCTAACATAAGGTAACACATTGGAAAATCATTCAGATTTCTTTTTATCAGACGCAGCCCCAGAAATTACTTAAAATGTGATACGATTGAGCAAATAGAACAACATTGTAACTTACTTGCACACAGGACATCGCCACGATCCTCTTTCGCAGTTTAACTGAAGATATGACTCGAGGTCAAAACACTAGAAAAGTACAAAAAAAAAATAGAGCTGTTAAAGCTTACATAATTCGTAAATTAAAGTTTAGCATTCAGCTGACGATTTAATTTTTATCTGCAAATACACGGCAGAAGGGCATAAATTTATTGCTACTATTTATGTACTGGCAACATAATGCCAGTTCACAAAAACTTGACAGAAGACAGGAATCCTCACCAGATTCTTGCGAATTTTCAACAGACAGTATTTTCGCCTGTCTTCATCAGGCACTAATAGTTTTGAGAGCTTCAAACTACAGCGCTTGGCGTGGCCCACTGTATGTGTTGGGCCTACTCTCCCATCAACTTGAGCATCTCGCAGAAAGTCTTCACGCAGCAGAAACCTGATCACCGGATTTGACGATCCTTGTGTAATCGTCAGATTGGCTCCATTTTGTAAATGTTGTTTTGGCTAGGGATTCAAGTAGGGGTGTGCGAGTAGAATAATTTCAATTTGAGTCGAGCCGAGTCGAGTTTGCAACAGAAGAATCGAGTGTCTAGCTGAGTTTGCGTATTTGGTGAACACACTTATTTTGAAAGTGTCTTTTTTTTTAAATTTGTTAGTGTAATAGCAACCAAGATGCTGCTTAACAGACTGTCTACAACTAGACTGTCTAGTTTTCCAGTTTTTAGGACATAACTTTATAATGGTTTGAGCAAGTGGCTTTTGAGTTGCACCACTGAAAAGCTTTCGTCAAGACGATGAATTTGGTATACTGTATTTGAACATAAAAATTGGTCAAAAATTGACGAAGTTATCACATTTACGTCGGATTCGAGTATACATTCCGTACTATGCTCGGCTTTTTCGAGTAAGTATCTATCGCACATCCCTAGATTCAGTCCTCTTAAATGACGATAATATCGAATGTTTGATCTCAGAAATGTGGATGTTTTGCTCCGTCCAATTTCATGCTTCGTCTCCATATGATGTGATGCAATGCTGTTTTTCGTGTCGTCATTCTTTTGTATCAGCCATGTGTTGTTTAGACCCACTCGTGTTTCTCCTATGTAAACAGCACTGCACTATACACATGGGCCTCTTACACAACTTCACGTGTATTTAGGACTTTGGACTAAGTGCTCATGTCGTCCTTGTTCCTCTCTCTCATCCGTTTTTTTTCAGCAGTTCGTCTTTCCGAGTTCGTACATTTTTCAGGTAGGTGTCAAAACTTTTTTCTTTCAGCACTCAATCCATTTTTTCGCTTATTCTTTTGCGATGAGTGAGACTCTGAATTGGTTTCACCCACATCGAGGGTACAATTTTTTTTGCCTGGCTAAATAAAAGTGAAATGAAACTGCAGTGAGAAGTGCACATTGGTCTTCACTGCAATCCTGTTGCTGTCATGGGATTTGTTTATTTAAAAAAAAAATCAGCATTTGAACCAATGTCTTGAGCCAAACCAATCAGACACCGATACCGCAACGTATTAATGACGGCCATGATACTACTGTACTGCAGCTATCAAATAGCCTTAAAAAACAATCAACATACAATGAAACACAGCTGGGTGATATGACTGACAGTCACTTCAATATTGCATTTTAGTAAAACTCAAGACTTGGCCAATTTGTGTAAAGGGACACTGACCACAAAATACAGATTGCACTGTATAGACTTGTACCAAGTAGTTACTCAGAAACGTGTCAAAAGCAATAAAAGTTGAATATTTTTTCCTTTTGTTTTTATGTTTCAGTACATCATTTCACAAGCTTTCAAGTGATCCAAACAGCTTTTACCATTCATATTCAGCTGTTTCGTGAGCAATTTTCTGATCTCTAATACAACTCTAAATACACTTAGTAGTCATCAGAAAACAGTTTTTTTGGTTTCTTGCAGCTATCCTTTTTTTTTTTTGGGGGGGGGGGATGATTTATGCTGCAGCGGGGTCAAAATAGGTTTTTCAAAGCATATCGCTTTGAACCAATGTCATAAATGTTTCAAAATAAAGAAAATGCCTGTTATTTTGCTTCACAGGGGCTTTTAAAAAAAAAGCCACACAGTGTGAACAAACCCCGCACAGCCTTTTGTACTTCAGAAGGGGTGTATCAATAAGCTAACTGATACATGTTCTTTTTTTTTAATAACTTTTCCCAAAAAAAAAAATACATACAATTACTGTGGACCAGGTGTTTTTTGATTTACTGTATTCAGGTCTCGAAAATTAATTATAAAACGGTCATCAAAAGTACTACTTGGTGGAAACTCTGACGTGCACCACAGAGACATCGTGATATTTCATAATCTGTTCAGAGTTGGTAAAATCATATTTTGTTGCTACCTACTTTTCAAAGCTGCCACACCTACATCACTGTGATCAAATCAAATATTCACCTGAATGTGCTTGCAGTCGTGGCCGCGGGCTGGCAGCGTAATGCGCTTGAAGGTGATGGGACACTTGAGCGAGACCTTGATGGCGGTCTGCTCCACCCCGTCTTCACCGCTTAGCGGATTGCTGCTCGACGCCGCGACGCTTGTAAAGTTGCGTTTGATCTTGGTGATGCAGTGCTCCGCGGGGAGCAGCCGCTTGCGCAGCAGCCCTTGCAGCACCGACCGCACACTTGGCCGGTGCACCAGTTGCAGCACAAACAGGTGGGACTGGAAAAAAAAAATACCAATTAAAACAGAACACTGGTAAAATCAATGTTTAAAAATGAACAAAGCCCAATAAACTGCCCCCACACCAGAAAAGACATTCATGCATCTTTCCAGCCTTTAGTAAAAAAGAAGTGTTAGCAGTTATGGGATGCTGTAGCTATTGTTCATGCAATGACTTCTTTGATTAAAAAGGCTTACTGCGAATGAACAGTGCTGCTATTTACTATTTTATGTTAAGCTTTTCGAAGAAATTAAAATAACCTGCAAATATTAGTACAGAAATGATCACAATAAACCTTTTTAGTTTAAGAATTAATTTAGTACGTCAAAGATTTGTTGCTGAAGTTTTTAACACCTTGAGCATAAAACATGGCTTTTCAGTGCATTTCTATTGTTGACTGTTTCGACATAATGATATGTTTGACTGGAAACATTTTCCACCCGAGTGTCGACAGCACTACAGTGTCTTTAAAAATTATATGGTAATTCACCAGTTTTAGAAAATAAAGAATAATAAGAATTACCATTAAAAATGGCTACAATAGTCGAGAAACACCAAAAATTTCATTGTTGGCCAAACCGATTAAATAGCAAAACATTAAAACTGAGGTGTAACATACTTCAGTACGTTTTGTATTCCGGCATATGTTGAGGGGAAAAAATTCATTGTTTTAACACAGATGTTAATAAAATGTACGTACACAACAGCAGGCCGTGACCGTGATCTGAATGGTGTTCCTGCCCGGCTGGCAAACCTCCTTGAGGTACAGAGGCTTGTGCGACGTCTTATTCTCCCCGCGGTCGATGGACAGCGGCGTGGCGTTCACGCTGACAGTCACCGAGGCCGGCCAGTTGGTGTTCATCTGCCTGTCCTCATGGTGGAAGCACTTGAGTTGCAATTCCAGGTCCGACCTGTAATAATGACATAGAAGGCGTTACATAAAAAGTTTGTTGCAAAAAAATTACGTAGCAATTGATAGCATATACAGGCCTAACAATAAAGCACTAACGCCACACACTAAAGATTTTTTTCCAAAAAAAATCTGTGCATGAAACAGTTTTTTTTTTTTATTATTCAATTATTGGGCAATAAGTTTCCATGGATTACAATACAATTCGGCAAGAATAGAATACACCTATTTAAAAATACAGCATCAACTTATAAAATTTTACACCAAGTTCGCTCACTTTCACAAACTTTAGAATCATCTTTTCCTACGAATTTTCAATGACAAACCTTAGGCCTGATGAAGCCGGCTGTTTGTTGTTGAACATTAGCAAGAAAAAGTGATTCTCGAGTTTGTGAAAGTGGGCAAACTTTGGAATGTTTTTCACAGTATGTATTTGCAACAACATTTTTCGAACAGTATTAACTGTGAATATAACAGTAGACGGTACAGACATTTCCCCCAAATTTATACCATTAAAACAACAGCACTGTCTTAATACTCACATAGAATTCCATAACTAGGTCAAATTTTGGCCAATATTCATGTTTGAATATACCATTTGAATAATTTTTCCGCCATCCAGTGTTGCTAATCTCAAGCCAGTTGCTCAAATAATTTTGGGATCATTTAGCAAAACCCCAAAAGAAGAACTTTCTGCCACTGTCTGCGACATCATATTGTTGAAAAAAAATTGTCCGCAGCTAAATTGTTTGTATCAATGGTTACCCACATGTTTATTGTTTTTTTTTTATCGATCAACTCTTCAGTGCTTTATCCTATTGTTCTGGTGACTCCACCAATGGAAAGGTGTCATCGAGACAATTAAAATGGTGTATTGGAATGTCAAAATCAGTCAAAAATTGACAAAACGGTAGAAATTTGGCCAAAATTTATCCACTGTGGCCTTCAATCGTGTGCGACGTATCGTCGTGATTCTGCTACGGAGAGTAAAACTAAAAATATTTTAAAAGTAGTCACAGCAAGCATTCAAAAATTGAAGATGCTATTAGAAGTTTAGGGTTCGAATCCAGCATCACGTGAATTTAATTTACTAATATACAAACTAATAAACGCAATACTAAGGCTCACGAAAACCTCGCTAAAGTCACCCGGCTTATAATACAGCCATTTATTTCTTTGGAATAGACAAGCCCAAACATGCTACTCTTCTTATATTTGAGCCATCTTGTATTCTGGTGGACGTAGTGTCTGTCTCACTGGGGTAATTCATGTTAAAACTGATGATGACCCTGCAATCATTGCAAACAGTGCTACATCGGTGAAACCCGAAAAATCCATTTTATTTACGCTTTCAACAACACTAATCCACAGTCGATCAATATGATAGAACTAATGCATTTGCAGTGCGGAAAAATACTCTCGCACCAGACTTGCCATAGAAGCTAGCGTCATTCATAAAAACCACACCGAACATTTTCCAACAGGGAGCATACATCATCATCAACCTACATCACCACAAGCCACTTTACTCGTGGGCAGTTTTAGTGCTCGGCACAAACAAATGGTTATTTAACGGTAGAAACAGTTTTCCTTTTCATGACCACTTATTAATTTTTTTCCGTCTGTTGCTTGACAAACCAATATAAAACTCAACCAAACCAATCTCGTAGATTCAATATTTGCCGATCACAGCCCGATTGGTGAAATTCGCAGATGAGCGAAAAAAAGAAAGCTGCCGGTTGTCAATCACGAAAACCAATTTTAGATCACCTGCTGTAAATATCGATAGTACAAATGCGCTACCCATTGTTCTTGGCAGTTGCGCTTGACTTGGCAATTTATAAATGCAATGAGGGCAACAATCGCTTAAACTTTGAAGATGCAGATTATTATTTTTTTTTTTTTTGTGGGGGGGGGGGGGGAGGTTGACATTGTATTGGTGGGTTATGACAAAATCGTCATCAGTGATAGTGGTAAGTTCGTTCGGTATACCCACAATTATTTGACTGATCAGTTCGGCAGGGGAAAAACACTAATTGGTACATCGTTAAACAATAAAGTAACTTAAGAAGTGTAACAAACCAAGACACCTGCGTAAGTAAGCATCTTACTTACCTCCACATAAGCGTCTGGTGCACCGACTGCTTTAAGTGGAAGACATGATTACTGACGGCCAAATTGTGCTCCAAACGGAATGGAGGGAGTACAATGCCGTCTCGGACCGGGAATGTCAGCCTCAGTTCATCATCTTCTAGACAAAAGTAAAAAAGAACAACAAGATTAACACCGATAATAAGTACAATGTATAATTATATAAAATATTGGGTAAATTTCAAAGTAATTCAGCCATTAGAGAATCCACATGCAGCTGATCAACTGTCCAGCCATAAGCCCATTACGGATGTTCGTGTTTTGTAGTAAACTAATAAACGTAAAGCGAAAACCTCGCTAAAGTCACCCGGCTTATAATCGCAGCCATGTATTTCTTTGGAATACACGAGTCCAAACGCAGTATATCACGCAGCATGTGAATATTTGTACAATGCAACGACCTTCGGACACGTTTTGTCAACGCGGAGATTTTCAATTTTCATTACCGCCCGTAATAAAAAAAAAACAACGGTTCTCCGAAACTATTAAAGCCATTTGTCTGATTTTTTCTGTGCATTTTAATGAATATATGTTGCGTGCATGTAATAAGTTTGAAATAATTGCGTCCAATAGTTTTTGCAAGAATAAATATTTCGTTAGTGCCTCACTCCACGGGTAACGACGTAAGATGAATGAAATAAAAAGCAATTGACCCGCATGATTTTTGGGGACCAGCCCGAGAACCAAGCAATTTGTTTCCCCCCCGGCCCAACGTTTTTCTCATTTCCCTTTGAAGAAGGTGGACAAAGCTAGTGGATTGTTTTTGTTCCATCTTCATACATTCCATACCCCTATTTTCAACACAAAATTCAAGGAACTGGTGTTTTTTCTTTGTGGTGCAGTGTTTGTGTTCTCTCATGTTCACCACGGTAGCCACTACCTCCTGGTGTTTTCATACTAGTTTCCCAGGTGTTTTATGTGAAGATTCGGAGAAACCCCAAGATTTCCCTGAGTTTCAATTCTACGAGTTTTCTACTATTTAGACATGCTCTCCCATTGCGCAAATGTCACCTGGCCAGTTTACCAATTGTACTTAGGAAAACAACCCAATATTTTCTAAATTTACGATGACTTAACCAACTTTCCAACATATTAAACAAAAGGTATGGTTTTTATTACACGCAAATGATTAGACATATACATGGCCAATTACGGTGTTTACTTCTTGTACGCTTAGATTTCAAAGGAAAAGATATTTTTCATACCAATATCTTAGGAAATCACTACGAAATCCGTTATTGAAACAACTTTGAAACTCAAAACGACCGTTATTAAAATCTTCTCCACAATTTTCGCTCATTTTCAAAAGACTAAAATGAGCGAAAATTGTGGTGAAGATTTTAATAACGATCTTTGGAAATGTTTGAGAGTTTGGTTTTTCTGGAGTTGGAGGGGCTCAGAATGACTGTCTTTGTCAGGCTACCACATCACCGCTTACTTCGTCTTGATCATTCGTCTACTATTTTTCAGACAAACGATCAAGGCAAAGTAAACGGTGATGTGGTAGCCTTACGAAGTCAGTCGTTCTGAGCCCCTCCAACTCCAGAAAAACCAGACTGTACAAAATTTGTAAAGATATTGGGACGAAAAATAAAGTTTCCTTGAAATCGAAGTGTACATGAAGTAACATCATTTAGGTAAACGCAGTTCCAGTGTATGTTTAGCAACTAACAGCCATTGTTGTTTTAAACAATACCATACCAAAAGTCACAGACAAACCTTTCGGTGCATGGCACAATTTCAGAAATGCAAAAGCGACCACACGACAATAATATTTGTAAAGCATTCTCAAGGACTATATTTTCTCTGAGCAACACAACTAACTCTGACTTGGCCCCAGCTAGGTAAATTCATATTCAGTCGATTCTAAATTTGTAAAATTCATGCGTAATGTTTTCATGTGTTGCCATGTGTTAAGTTATTCTTAGCCCAATTTGCTTACTTTGAGGTGGCAGTGCTGGCTTCATGTCCCCAAAACCAGGCTTGATATCCTGGTTGGGGGACATGTACGGTGTAACGCTCGACGCAGGCGTCAGCGGTGGCGTCGGATTGCCGGGGATGGGGGAGTGTTGGTAGCTTATGTTCCTCTGTTAAAAATAAAAAGAGAGATGCACTCAAGTTATTATTACACTGACAAAATAATTCAAATGAATACACAGTGACACTACCAGCCACTTACTGAATCTTTCCTAACACAAGAATACCGACTTCGCATTACTAAATTCGCCAGCACTAATTGCTTGTTTCTAGCCCAACTGTACCGCTTGTTTTTTTGGCACGCGAGGACAGTTAGCAAGGCATGCCTTGCCTTGTTATGAGGATTGCTTCCTTGCGTATAATCCTTCTCCCAGCACAAAGGCCCTTTCTTCCTCATGTTGGCACCATACTTAAGTGTGTAGAGCACAGAAACCAAAAGTGCACAATATCAAACACTACACAAAGTTTCGAGTCGACTCCAGCTCATTATCAAGGGAACAAAACATAAAAACTCCAAATGTGGGGTAATGTTTGATATTGTGCACTTTTGGCTTCTCTGCGTTACACACTCAGTTCCAGTGCCTACATTTATCTTAATGGCATGGCACCATACTTAAACGTTTTGTAGTGCAACATGACCTACACCATTCACTCCGTAAGACGTGGTAAGAATGGTTGCTAATTTCAAGGCTGAGAATTTTCAAATGTGAAATCCAAAATGAATGGGTTCGTTTAGCCCTCACTACAGCCTGTGCGAAAAATTTTAGTGTAAAATCAGTAATAATGGTTATGGTTATCGCTTTAAAATCATTTCATTTTCTGCAAAATGTAGAACACTTTTTTTTTACGCTTAGATTTCAAAGTAAAGGATATTTACCGTTCCAATATCCTTGCAAATTTTCGACAGTCAGGTTTTTCTGGAGTTGGAGGGGCTCAGAACTACCGTCTTCATCAGGCTACCACATCACCGGTTACTTCTTTGTGATCGTTCATCTGCGGTGATGTGGTAGCCTGATGAAGACAGTCGTTCTGAGCCCCTCCAACTCCAGAAAAACCCGATTGTCGAAAATTTGCAAGGATATTGGAACGGTAAATATCCTTTACTTTGAAATCAGCGTAAAAAAACGTTAACATGAACTCAAATTTTTAAAGTAAGCGATGTGACATTCTTAAACAAGACAGACAATGAACAACTTCAAGATAATGCAGATATTGCAGCACACTTCGTAAAAAAACTGAACTGAAGCATCAAAATCACCTCTCACCACAGATTGGCTGGGAAAGTAAACATGCATACCACTTTTTCCCCACACAACTAGAGATGGTATTAGTAACGTGTAGCCACTCCTACATGATGCAACATGTTCATTAGGCCTGTATTTGCTTGTGACTTTATTTTTTTGTTTTTGTTTATTTGTGTTAATGTTGTGAAGTATTTTGAATAAGAGGGAGTAAAACCAACAATTATTTTGTGGGCTAGTTGGTATGTCGAAATAGAGTCACACTCTAATTGGTAAAAAAACAGTACAAGTACATTAATTCATGCAATAAAGAATTTAATATTTGGCCATTAGAATGCAGACCTTGGTCACAATTAATCAAGATTACCCCCCCCCCCCAAAAAAAAAAAACGATACTCAAGACTGACGAGCAGTGTTTTAACATCAGATAATTGGTCAATCGAAAATTTGTGGATAATACTTTTGACTATCTAGATTTTGAAAATTCTGCATAATTTTCTCAGTTTGTGCCAAAGTGACTCTGCATCTAGCCGTGGTTTTGTCAATTCGTCAGATCAGGAAACAAAATGTACAATTATTTTAGATCTTCGACACTCGCACAGTACTAGTAAAGTATTTCAGTATTTGAAATTGTGCGTTTTGTCTCCTGAACTGTCGAATTGTTAAAATGAACTTTCAGAGTAAACACCACTACCGTCTTTTTCGTGGTTTTATTTAAATTACGTACATCATTTTTAATTGTGACCAAGGCCGACATTTTAATGGCCAAAAATGGAAGTCTTGTGGCATTTTTGACCAGTCAGGGGGTGACTATTTTTCAAAAAGAGAGAATTTAAACGAAGACAACCAAGGAAGTGTTCAGCTGCAGCAACCTGCGTTGTCATAGCTTTCCCCAATTAGTAACTTACACTATCCCATAAAAAACCATTCTGATTCTTTTGATTCTTCAATAATCAGACATGTTGAAGCACATGCACGCAAATAAACAACTTCCTACTTTTTGGCTGTAATAGCAGTGCAGGAAGTGGAATGTGTAAAACAATACCCAGCAGATGAGGTTTCCTTTTACACATTCTTCTTGGCTGCACCAGTAACCAAAAACCAAGCATGCACCCTGTAGGCACCAAAGACAGAGGACAGGACATGACTTAACACTTGATGATAAAGGAAGTCCCCGTTAAAATTAAATTTATTGGAACCTATAACAATTTGTTACAACTGAATGAAAATTTGTTTAAAAAAAAAAAATTTTTTTTTGGAAGGCTGTGGTAGGCAACTGTGATCAGTGCTTGATGGAATGCTTTATTTGTCAGCATTCTGGCCTTTCTTTATTTTTCCAGCATCAACGTCTTTAAAATTTGAATTTATGGCAAGGAACTGCATTAATAAGGCAGTATGTGGATTTGAAATGTGTCACAACAAGTGTAGATATCTAGTGCTGGGAATGCATAATAGCTTTCTTTTAAGTGGGATTTTGATATGTCATAGTTTGTTACAAGCTAGATTACATGAACAAATTTGTATAGACCAAGTAACGGGAACTTGTAGCTATGTAGTTTGATAAAAATGGGATTTTGTTTTAAGTGATCTTGATATAGCTGGGACTTAATGTAATGTTAAGTCGTTCTCAGCTGGCTGTAGTCTAGCAAGTAAATGCTAAGCAATCCCCAGGACGAAGAATTTTCAGAAGTAGAACCCTCTAGCTACGATGTAATTAGGTGGATTAGGTGTAATCCATAGCATATACATGCTGTTCCTGCCCTCCAAATCCTATCCAAACCTTGCTCATTGTCAAATTTAGTTTAGTATCCACTTGCATCTGTTAATTCCTACGACATGGTTTATGGAACTTGCTTTTAGTGATATTAAATACCCTTATTTCATACCTGATACTCCTGTTGGCTGAACTGCTGACCGAACTGTTGTCCCCCATTAAGGGCACCTTGTCCAAAATACTGGCTCTGGGGATTGGTGGCATAGGGTGGCCCCTGAGGCCGAAGGGAAGGTCGCATCTGTTGCTGCGTAGGAAAACCTGGGTTCTGGATTTGCTGCTGCTGTTGTTGCTGAACAGATGCATACTGGGCCTGTTGATGACTGGCAAACTGGGGCCTCGAACCACCGTACTGTTGGGGACCACCATACGCCTAGAAAGTGGAACAATGGCGAGTTGTATACTGAAGTTAGTGCTTACAAGAAATAGTAAACCCTCCAATCATGAATGTTTGTTTATAGTGAAAGGCATTCAACACAAATAGGTGTTAGTGCTTCTGCGGTACACATTTTTAAAACACAGTTTTAACAGATGACTTATGCTATACTGTAAAAAATTCTGTTTGAACTGCGCAGTGTGACATCTTTCCTGCATTCCACAGCCATCTTCGAGATGTGCGCAAGTACGAAAAACAAAACGATGTAACATGGGACTTTGTTTCGGGTTCGGTTGGTCGCCGTGAAACAGACGTCTTATGGCATTTCAGGCTTATCTGGTTCCTTTTTAGAGAATCTGCGTCTTTAATGCCTCATGCTTTTCATTGTGAGAGGGAGTTAAACTAATAAGACTGTTATGAATTCATTGGCAGCTGTGTTTGTTCACAAGTGGTCGCACAATGGAAGCATAGACACGCTGACAATCTCGTTTAAGAAAGATGTCGTCACAAACCTGCATGACGCGTGCTCTCACAATTTCTCATTGGGTTAGGCGACAAAACTATCAAGACAAGGACTATTTTATAAGCCAAGCCTTTTAACGGTTTTTAGGGTGTCGGCTAACATTAAACAAATTGTAAAAGTGAATGTTTAGTTTTCTTTCAACAGTTTTTTTTTTAGTAATAGATCTTTATTTACACTTCTGAAAAAACTGGATTTGTTTTCAACTTTAAGAAAATATCACAATATTAAAAAAAAGCAAGTAAGGCCATTTAAAAAAAGAAAATTGTTTCTCAGGCATCGCCACACCGCCTAAAAGTCGCCCCACGGACCTTTTTTTATTTTTTATTTTCCCCGGCAGTTACCGCAGAGCTTGGAACAAAACAAGATTACGAGCGACACCAGACCAAAAAAAAAAAAAAAAACCCATCACGAGCACCACATCTACAATTACCATTTAGAAAACAATAATCATTATTACTCTTATTATACTATTTATTATTACTCATAACAACAGTAATTAATGTTGTTGGTGTGATACCCACGTTTTTTTTTGGGGGGGGGGCTAGCGCCGGGGTTTTGTGCCAAGCCTCCGTGTTATTTATCATGGCTTGCCCCACCTGTCCGGGGGGGGGTGTCAATAATATTCGACACAGTTCAATTTTTTGAAAGCAAACGTGGTTTTTATTGTCTAGCTTCAGAGTTAGTACGAACGGCCTTTCCTATATCGTATCATGGGCAATGACTAAACTTAGCTAAAGCGCTGCACTAAACGACAGCAACCATTTTGGAGAAAAAAACTTGTGTCCGGCGCTATTATAATTGTATTAAACAAAATTAAATCGGGTATTTTCCTAATAAATAATGTAATTCATTTTAATCCCTTTTTTTGTAATTGTCATTCGGTAACTACGTCAATATTTATTTTAAAGGAATTGTGTTTTTTCCTGCCGATTGCTGCCTCCCTATCAGAAACCAAGATGGAAGTTCCTACATTAACGATAATGTACTTTCTGGTTAATGTTGAACAGTACGAAAAAAAAAAAAAGTAAAAGGCCATTTAAAAAAAGAAAGTTGTTTCTCAGGCATCGCCACACCACCTAAAAGTCGCCTCACGGACCTTTTTTTTTTTCTTTCCCTGCCAGTTACCGCAGCGTTTGGAACAAAACAAGATTACGAGCGATACCAGACCAAAAAAAAAAAAAACCCATCACGAGCACCACATCTACAATTACCATTTAGATAACATAAATCATTATTACTCTTATTATACTATTTATTATTACTCATAACAACAAAGAAATATTTGTTATATATGCCCGCCCGCATAGAAATTTTTTTTTCTGCACGAGAAACAACTTTCTTTTTTAAATGTCCTAACCGTTGCCCCCCCCCCCCCCTTTTTGTTCCCAAATCTAGTGGTAATAAACTAAATAACAGATAAAACTGACAAACAAGCCTAATATGCAAATTATTTTCAAAGACTAAGGTCTTTCGCCCAACATCGTTAGCGTTCTCAAAGTATGATCTTGCAAACAATCCGTTACATCCAAACAATGCCATTCATACCTTCTCTCACACAACATGTGCTGCACTATGTTGCCACAAAGCGCATACTTTAAGAACTCTGGTGCTGTTGAGCGAAAGGCCTTAAGACCACTCCTCCCTAGGCCCACATTGAGTGATAGCAAACGATATTTGTTTCTGGATTCAGGTTTTGCATGCAATAAGGACTCAACGTTCCAGCCCCTGGGTTAGGCGACGAACCTATCAAGGCAAAGACTGCGCAGTAAAAATTTCAAATATTTTGTAGTACCATAAATCTTACATTAATCGCCCAATTGGAGCTAATGCCCATCCCCCTAAAATGCTTTACGGTCAAATCATGAAATAATGGAGTTAAGGCTCATCCCTTACATCGTCCTTTTTCTGCTGCAAAATTAACTAAAAGCTTCGTAAAATGGATTCAAAATTTCAAAAACACTTTCAAAACTGGAGACATTCACATATCTGCTAATTTTTAACAACTGAACTGTTGTTGTCATCAGCCACAATAAAAGGGGATTTTTTGAAGTCTGGCTACGGAATATTTGTTTACATCGTCTGCTTTCAAGATCAAAGACGCACATGAGCATTCCCTCCGTGTATTTACTGGGCCGATCTCCCTCATTGTTGTTGATGTTCTACTCCCCAAGCAACAACAGTGCTATAATGTTGTATTGTAATCGATTCAAGACACCAAAGGTGATCGTCCCTTGCATTATTCGAGCACATCAGTGTCGTTGTGTTCCATCCAGTCAATCTCATGCTCTGTGCTCATGCACAGCATTGATTGCAACACAACATTAGTCGGTACACAAGGTTCCCCTTATGAATCTTCAACGCCCAGCTAATCCTAATCTTCAGATCTATGATACGATTTACATTTGGGGGTTTGTTTAACATCTCTGTAATGTGTGACGCAATAGCATCCCGGACCGCTGCACTGTGACTGAGGTTGGCGCTAATGACCTGGCTGTCGACGCGCCATTAAGCCTAAATCCCCGCCGTCCCCAATCCTATCGCACTAGTAAACTGTGGGCTCGATGCATTATTGTTGAGTGTGAAAGATCGACCCAGCAAATACTGGAGGCCGAGCACACGTAGGTGCGTTTTCAAATTTAAAAGCAAATGTTGTAAACAAAAAAAGACGTAGCCAGAGTACAAAAAAAAAATACCCTTATTGTGCCTGATGAAGGCAACAGCACAGTTTTCGAAAATTAACAGATACGTGAGTGTCTCCAGTTTTTGAAATTGTGCGTTTTTGAAGTTTTGAATCCATTTTATCATGAGTGAATATCATAGTATAGCCAGTAATGGTTTTTTTTTTAAACTAAAAGCTTGGTACATTTAACGAAATCAACTTTTTACTGTTTAATGCCTGAACTAATGTTTTGCTAAAACAATTCACGAACGGGAACGTTTTGCCATCATTTTCAGCAAGGTGTTGTAGATCACTCACTCCAGGAGTGTTGCTCTTCTAAGAGTGTTTTGTGGGTACAATTTATCTTCACTGACGAATCCGTTGTCCCTCCCTCCATTTACCTCGTTGGCGGTGTCAGTCTTGCCAAGTGTTATAAATCTCAATGGTACCAATTTTGCAAACTGAAATTAAGATTTAAAAAAATTGTAATGTTTCTTTTAAATGTTCCGCATTATATTTTGAGTCCGCTTGTGTGTTAAATAAGTTGATTGAAATACATAGCAGAATAATAATTTGAACATGCGAATTTCCTTTCAGTACTGCGCGCATGTGCAATATGCGTAGTCGACTACGTCACGTTGTTATAAGAGCGTGCGATTACGTGTAGGAGGGTATCAATGCTGCAGAGTTGTGCTGCAGGGTGTCTGCGGGTGATCGGTCAAGGATTTTGCAGTTTGGCGTTTTAATTGTTTGTTCCTTGTCAGGGCTGGTCCTTGGCGTTGCGTTGGAGCACACTGCTGTTTTCAATGTACAATTTTAGTTTTGGTTCATTACGAGAGAGTGAGTGCAACTTGGATCCGAGGGTGGTTGTTCCAATCTACGGAGTGTTGGACAAAACTTTGGCGAGAGTGGCTAACCCTCTTTCAGTACCAAGTTTTAACTTTAATATTTGAAAGGCTTTAAATTAGAAGTAACATTGATTTTCACGTTGGAAACTTGAACTGTTGTAAGAGAAGTATTTGAAACACAGACGGGTCCATTTTGTGTTATCGAGAAGCGTTCTGGAGAATTAATGAGTTGTTGGCGAATTACTGTGGCTATCTAATTCAAATGTTGAATACCTGTGGAGTAAGGTATTAACCTACGCAATTAACGGCAGTTGAATTTAATCAAATTGTGAATCATCGTGGAGTTGTAGTTTCTATTGCCAAATACTGTTTTCTGACAATTGGTGTATGAAATGTGTTCTGCCTGCAGTATTTATTTAACGAATGTCTTTCTCTTATATTCCACTAGTGTTTTTAATCACGTTTAAATTGTGAAAGCCTTCAACAGTCCTCGAGCGTGAGCCCTCCGTTTTGTATGAGTGCTTTACAGTGAAAGCACCATCGTTCACGCACAAGTGATTCTTCAACAGGTGACAGTCTTCATACTTTCAGCAAGACACCCCTAATGAGGGAAACAGCCTGATCGTATTATTTCACTTTGTTTGTTGTACGATAACGTTTAGGATTTAACCACCAGTATACAGTTTCTTATTCTTGAGAAAGAGGCGAAATACGTTAATTGTATATATCTTTGAAAGAGGTTGTTGCCTAGTTTAAATATAAATTGTTTTGTATTTTTGGAATTATATCTTTATTAAAATTGTTACAAATGAAATGTTTTTTTGATACAATCCTTTTTGGTCAGTTTATTTTCTTGTAATAGTGTACCTGTGAAATTGATTAGCACCAAC
>JAHWFP010103191.1:14659-73311 GCA_023313725.1 Lithobius niger | reverse complement strand
CCCCCCCCCCCCCCCCCCCCCGATATTCCATCAGGTGGAGGTGAATTTCAGCTTATCTCAATCTCATAAGTTTGGAAATCTCACAAAGTGCTAATCCCTATTCTAACTCTCTCCTTTAACAATATGACCATTGGTAATGCGATTAACAAAACTTGTACCCACGGAGGTATGTGGGGGCTAGAAATTACTTTTATGTTTGAATTATGATGAATTTTGGAGGGTGACGATCTAATAAACTAAATTTGTAAATAAATAAGACAAAAGACATTGCATTAGTGCTAGGTTGAATTCAGATCACATATGTGAATGCAGTCTTTTCCATGTTAAAGAAACCTCCATCCCCAGACCGAAGTAGGTTTAGAAATTTTTTTAATTTTATCTAATTATTAACTTTAATTTTATTTAGCCAAATTAACTGCAAAACCTTAGAAGCATCCAATACTCGATTTACGGTAATAAGGACACGATTCAGGTTTGGTGTGCAATAATGATTCAATGTTCCAGCCCCTTATACTTTCAAATAATTACCGTTTTCCTGGATTAATGGTAAGACAATTTTTTTTGGAGGGGGAAGGGGTTTGTTAATTTTGTTGGCAACTTGCTTTTAGTTTTGTGGAATTTTAAATTTGTTTTATTGTAAACAAGGAATGCTAAAGGCAACAAGCATACACAATGCAAGTCTCCTTTCACACGTTTTCGATCCCGAAATCCATCCTATCCATAAGCTGATACATACCTTGTTATACAAACCTTAACACCCTATTTTCAAGTAGTGTACTAACCTGAGCCATATTGGACTGTGGACCAGAAAACTGTGCTGCTGTTGCTGCCTGCCGGTTTTTGTGCATGAACTGCTGCGGGCTTGGGTAAGGGCTAGGCCTTCGCTGCTGCGCGCCGTACATAGCTGCCGACGTCTGCGGCTGCAAGGGAGATCCCTTGCCCATAGGATTGCCTAACGAGCTGTTCATTCCCATCATGTGATTGTTCATCATGGAACCTGACATCGAGTTCATAGGGTTCGGCATGTTCATCATGCCCATAGAACCGGGACCCGAGGGACCTGACATGCGTTGGCCTGGCTGGCCGCCATATTGGCCTTGAAATTGTTGTCCTTGCATACCTTGCATCTGCAACAGTAAAAGATTCAATTCAGAACAATGTCATTACACAAAATGTTTAAAATGGCACCTTTCTGACTGTAAAAAGCATTTTCCCTTTAAGAGATGCTTTACATGAGATGCTTTGTACTACTCATACGTATATTTATAAGCCATCTGTCACAACCGTCACGATACTACTTTCTACGAAAGAGCACAGGTAGCTATATAAAAAGTTGCAATACTCATTTCTCCTTCCAATGTTTTCTGATGCTGCAGTTTTAAAAGTAAAATGTCAAAAAAAAGCTTTCTCTGGTAAATATTATTTTTGGTTTTACAGTGTTATGATCTACTTTAAAACCAAGTGTAAAGCGGCTACCTGGATGGCATATCCCAGGTCCAGCCGTCACTTGTTCACTATCTAAACGTACATATGCGCTAGCTTCTCGGGGGCTTTCCCGAATGCACCATATTTCGAATCAGTTCTGGGCACTCGATCATCGTTCCCCGCACATATAAAAAAAAGTGTGGAAAACAACAGTCATGACAGATCTGGTGCGCAAGGTGGCTTGTGCACAGATTTTGACTATCACACCACTAACATGGGAGACGAGCTTTTAACCGTCTCCAGAGCCTCGGAACAGATGTATTAGCCGTCAGTTTAAGGTGTTCACTTAAGCTTAACACAGAGAAAGAGACAGAACTTCAACAAATTCCAACAAGTTCGCCCATTCGGAAGAACAACAGATTGCTTTGGGACCAAACTCAAATTAAGCTCTTTCTTTCTGCAGTTGTAACACAAGCAGATGGTAGTTAGTTGGTGAAAGCGTTACGCAATATAAAAATGTTTAATATTTTTACTTCTCTCTGGTACTACAACGAAACTAAATCATGATTTATTCATTCATGGTCCTCTTTAATTGGAAAACAAACGTACCCCGGCCAAATGATAGGTCTACAACTTTTACCAGAGCTGAATACTATTTAACCTGGCATGCATTAGAAAAAGCAATTCTCCGAGAGTTCTTGCACAGACCACCATTTTGTATTTGTTTTTGAAGACTTCTGGTAAGCATCGACAAGCGGGGTTCAAGCACCAAAGGAGACGCTCAAAGTTTCAAGTACGATGCTAGCATTTTTATGCTCCACAACAAATAACACAAGTTCTTTCATTCTGGATTGGTAATCAATTGCGGCTGTGGCACTGGAAGATGAATGGCCACAAATTCGATAGTTTCATGGCTTCTTTTTCTTAAGTAGAAAGACTCCATTGAGGTAAGCCACACCTGACACGTGGTTACTTATCTTTACGGTTATAATGCACAACATGTCTTGATGTCAAACATACGGGTAACCCCCAACGTAGTAAAACACTAGGTTCGATAAAATCTAATGATAGTGAAAAACTTAACTCATGTGACTAGCTGAAACCAGTCGTCTTAAAATAAAGCATGTCTTACCTGACCAAACTGGCCAGACATGGCCGCCTCTTGCTGCTGGCGCTCTTGCAGTGCCACCACACTGGCCGTGGCTGTGGCCGTAGCGGTGGCCGCTGCCGCAACCAGGGCAGCAGCAGTCAGAGCCGGCTGAGGAGGCTGGAACTGACCGTCCTGGCCTGGGCCTTGATTTCCCCCTAGGCCACCTCCGCCCATCTGCGTGGGATTGTTCGAATAGCCACTGCAACAAAATAGAAAATGTTAAAATCAAATGGATAAGTAAAGCTTAGTCCGAAGTTGTAGCATCGATTATGAACCAAACAAAAAAGATGCATGAAGATGGACATAGTTTAAGTAAAACAGCTTCTGCTGCTCCAATGCATATCATCAAAAGAAAACATGGAGACGTTGTGTTAAAGTTTGTCAAAGCATTTTTTTGCAGCAGCAAAAACTTTTTTTTTTTGCACTCTGTAAGAAACTGAGGTATACCAAAGTTTTCAGAATTGTGATAAAGTGTTAATACAGAGCTCAACTAAACCGTTACTGAAAATTGTGCAGGAAACACCCACTAGAGCTGTAAAACCCAACCCACAAAATGCTTTCAAGGCACCTTTTCACCTTTTCAACTCCTAGATGCAGCACCATAGGATCTTGGAGCAATATGAAGAATAGCGGTAAATAAAAAATGGAACAACACTATTCACGGCAGTGCTGCGATTTTCTATAACTAAAACGAGCTCATGTGACCCACATCAGCCTATTGGCTGGCGTGAGAATCTGGAACATGGATGCTGTGTTTAGAAGATGGGCAACGCTATCGATATGGTGAACTGGCGCCTTTAAGTTTGAAATCGTGAAATAATGAAGTTAAATGCCCACCCTTAAATCGTCATTTTTCTGTTGCACTTATAATTAACTAAAAGCTTTACACATTTAACGATAATCGACTTTAAATAGCTTGTTTACTCCATTACGTACGTGAGGTAGTTTCAGTTTAGCATTAATGCAATGCCGTTATTCTCATTTATTCAATTTCAAGAATTTAGTTTAATAGCTCTTCCCTCCTCCAAATTCCAACATAATCCACAGTTTAAATTAATTTATTACAAAAAGAAATCTTCGTAGGATCCAGCACGATTGATAAATTAGGTAGGTAGGTAGAGTTTGATGAGACGCGGGCTGTACGCCATTGGTTGCAGGAACTGCATCTAAGTTGGCATTGGTTTCCGTTAATCCTGCAGATAGCAAATCGCGATCTGCAGAACAAATGAAAGCCAATGCAAACTTATATGTAAGTGACCTATGTACATCGTCAATCACGCTTGAAGCTATGAAGGTTTATTTCCGTAATAATTTTGCAATAAATTAGTTTAGAGCGTGAATTATGTTTGAATTTAGAGGACGAACTGAATTCGTGAATAAGTGAGAATAAAGGCTAGTGCTAGATTTAATCCAGATCACATATGTTAACGACTGCATTATCACAGACATCCGTGATACAGAAAACTCCCTCGTTGAACAGAAGTAAGTTTAGATTATTCCTGTTTTACCACCAATCATCAATTTTAGCCACAAATTAAGTTATGCATAAGCTCATATACATTTAAAACACGATTTACGGTAATACAAACGGAATACAGAGTAAACTTATTGACTACCAAATACTTGCATTCAGGTAGTTCTCGAATGACTTGTACATAGTACACTTCTAACCTGATGTTTAGATGATAGAGGTGATGTTTCAGCTGAAGAGTGCTTTTCAGTACAAAAGTTGGCAAACTAAATCTATTCCGAATACAGCCGGTCAATTCCCAAAATCGAAACCTTACTTGAGGCGGCAGTCATGAAGACATTGGGCGCTTTCATAAATTTATCTTCCAACCATTAGCGTGCACAGACCCCCGAGAGAGAGGGCAGGGGCGAGTTTTAGTAAACGGGCACAGCAAGTTTATGTGTACATTGTTTTTCTGGGGAACTTTTTCCTGGCTCTCTTTTTTACCCTTTTCTGCCCTAGTCCGAGTCTTTTTTTTTTACCCCTTTTGACGTTTTTAAGCCTTTTTTGCGGCCTTTGAGCCCTCACTGCATCAGCAAATGTCGGCCTAAAAATCGCTATTTTTTTTACAATAAGGGCATTTTACGAAACGGGCAGGGGCAATCCCCCCCCCTCCTCCTGTGCACGCCACTGCTTACAACTCAGCGCTGAAGCCCCAACTCATCAAAGTAGTTCATAAACGTTCAATAAATTTTCCGATAGCTTAGCGTTACAACACCACTGAAGCATCATAACTATCAAATGCAGGAGCCATTTTTTCTGCTGAATCCATCAATTAAAGATGGTGGACTTCCAGTAGTGCTTCGCTTAGAATTATTTATCTAAATGCAATTAACAAATAGTGGAGATTGTCGTACTGCAGTATCTATCCCCGCAGAGTTAAAAGAAAGTAATAGGTCACTCGACTGTAAATAATGAACATACTTATCAGCCGGTATTTAATGTAAACGTCCTTAGCAATGCCCATTGTGATTGGTGGGTAAATGATGGTGAGCAAAAACACTTCTTTCCTGACACTGGCCTTCAGTTACTTATCAATCACTCCAGCGAGTTCATTCATAAAAGACTTAAGCGTGATGTCACTTTGGTGGAATCTGTCGATTTTTGTGTCATCGGTTGGAGAGTTTTGGGGCGAGTTGAAGAAAATGGCCATAGTTAGGCTTCAAACACACAACTAGAATCGCTTAGTAACTAACCTGTTATAGGCGGGGGCGGTCTGGCGGTACGACATCCCCTGTGGGTTGCCAAAGTTCTTCTGCTGCCCTGCACTGGCGTAGGCCTGCTGCTGACTGTAAGCCGTTGGTGCCATGGACGTAACAGTGGCTGTATTGGCAGGAAAGCCGGAGTGGGACAAGGGTCCGGATTGCGTGGACGATGTCACTCCCCATACTGTTGTCACAACGGAAAGGTGCTGCTGCGGACCAGCTGATTGTTGCTGCTGCTGAGGCTGACCACCTTGTTGCTGCCACCCGAGAGAACCGTCACTGTATGGGTCAAAACTAAAAAGAAGGGAGAAAAAATGAAGAAATCAGTACTGATCTGATGCACTAAATGCTAAAACGATGCAACGAGTAGATCAATTTTCTGCCAAGGTTCCGGAATGGGCACTAGACACAAAAAGGCACTTTCTCAAATGATTGTGGCAAGATCAAGCGAGCGTCTACTTTGGTTTTTCATTGAACTTACTTTCGCCTTGTAAGACGAACCAAAAGTCAGCTAGCAATTTTTCATTCGGAGCGGATTTTCGGTGATATCTGGCAAGAACTGTCACATTTTCAGGCTTCTCCAAAACACTACACAAGTTTACGAAAAATTAGGCTATTCCATGATGGGAAGAATGGGAAACCATTTTCCCGTTCCTCCCACCATGGAATAATTATTAGTAAACTTGTGAAGTAGTTTAGAGATGCCGGAAGAAGATGACAGTTCTTGCCAGAAATTACCGAAAATTTGCTGTAGAGCGCAAAATTCCTAACTGAATTTTACACCGACTTTTGGTTCGCGTCACAAGATGAAAGTAAGACTGTGGCAAGCCAGTAAACGAAATCAGGTATGAGAATTCTCTTCACAAAAAAAGCATGAAAATGTCACTATACCAGTACTGTTGACATTAACCCGGGTTTGGGGGGGGGGACACAGGAGGGAGGCACAACTCTAAAGCAAATTTGTTTTTGTCTCAGGATGGGTTTTTTTTTTCTCATCAAAAGGAAAATCCCATAGCCTACATGCCATATTTCATAATGAATTTTAATTACTTGTCTAAAATTGCTCTTACACCAACGTACAGGAAAAAAAAACTATTTCGTAAGGAAGAATGCCCCTTAATGGCATTACACAGTAGTTAAAGTTGCAATGTCGAATTTAATACGAGAAAATATAATATACTTTTTTTGCATGGCAATGCCACAAATTATTCTGTTCTGTGGCAACTCCTTAAAAATTTAATTTAGTCCCTCACAACAAATTACTAATAAATTTGATTAGTACTAAATTCATCAACTTGTACTAGTTAGTCAAGGGAGCCACAGGATGGAAACGCAAGCCAACCCCCAAGTGGTCGGTAACTCACTCCCTCACAGGAAGACACTACTTCCGTTTGTAGGTTGCCAAACAAAGGCTCTTCCGGTCAACATATCCCAAGCTTCGGAGAAATTTTCAAAAAAAGTCCGACCACTCTCGAATAAGGTTTGGCTGCAAGTGGTTGTGGTAGGGTTGACAAATGACATTTAAGAAAAAAGTAAGCGACCAAACAAACAAACAAACGACAGCCTCTGAGGCAGGGGATCTGGGCAGTTTTTCACCATGTAAAATATGGGGCTTAAAACACCCATTAATTTTTTACAAAATATAGCAATTTTTTTTTTTACATTGAAAACATGTATGTACGCGCCTACACGAGGATGAAAATTGTCTGTCAGTTTTTTGTCTACTGGGGAGACTTGAATTGAAGCCTTCTATGAAGCCTTCTGTTCGACTGGATGTCCGAAAGAACTTCTTCTCTGTTAAGACTATTAACGACTGGAACGGTCTGGATTGCAAAATCCTTAGTAACTGTAGAACTGTAGGCACCTTCAAAAATCGCCTTGACAAATACGTTTTCCACCCATAAGTTTTCTTATGGCTGCCGGCAACAAGCTTTTAGCTTTCGCTGTACTGTATATAATAATAATAATAATAATAATTAATAACACGCAACAGGAGCAGGGAAGATCTGTTGAAGGGGGATTCCTAAATAAAATAAAAAATAACTTATACCCCCTTTCATTCCAGTTGTGGGGTCTGGGAGAGCACAGAGAGATCCCCAGAGGGGTCCTCCAGAAGCTAACGCATTTTAAACAATTTTTGGACCATTTCTGGCTTATGGTGAGTACTCACTACAGTTGACAATTCAAATAAGCAAATATTACAAAAAAAAAAAAAAAAATGCGCCACCTCAAAAACCCGAAGGGGTTTTCCGAGCAACTCGGAAATCCCCAAGTCACGCCACTGCATGATTTCCTCAAAACAATTTGAAAAGTTAAAAAAAGAACAAAGCAAAAAAGTCCTTTAAGCAGCTCGAAAAAAGTTGAAATTCAATTAGAGCAACAAACAAATATGTGGCACCCTGGGTTGTGGTTGCCACTAAAAGTCGCCCCCCCCCCCACACACAAAAAATAAAAATTATTCAACTAAACGCAAGTCCATAATAAATTCCAATCCTGCCATGTCACCACAATTCAAAACACGTTTGCTACATAATGAAAGATAGTTTCCTACTATCCCATCCAAAATAGGATAACGGGCCCGCTTTCTGAACTCCATTAATAACAGTTCAGAAGCGATTGGGAAAAGTGATACTTTTGAGGAGTATTTGGCACGTCTTTCGTTTTTGGATTGGACTTTACTAACCATGTTCCATTAGTTGATCACGTCTTTGACGATCAATGCAGAACAGGATAGTGTAAAGCGCATTCCGCAGCTAGTACTGGTTTGGATAATATTTCGGTTCTTCGTTAGTTTCCCTGGTTCTAACTTATCCCCTTTCTTGACACTTCTTTTCAGAAATTACGCTGGTACATCTATGTGAGAGCAGTTTGCTTCAGGCGACTGAAGATTAAACAAGTGTTTTAATTACCTATTCACTTCGTGTGTGTTTGTGTGTGTGGGGGGGGGGGGGGGGGGAGACAATCACGCACTGTACAATCGGGGTTATTTGTACAACAATGAGGAAAATTGGTGGTAAACAGAGGGTAGGAAAACAGTCGAAACAGAAAACCTAAGTCGGAAATCCGTGAACGAAATACACGCCTACACAGCTTTTGTGGTTAACAATTCTGCCACACCTACACATTTATCACAATGCAATCTTTCTGCTCAAATCCAAATACCGTGTTTGCCTTTTTCATTTTACTAAAAACAGAAAATTTAAGGGGGAAGACGTGATGCCACAGGCTAGAAAGTTAAATACATGTAGCATCTTGCATTTTCCAAACCTAAACAGGGCCCTGAAGGTAGTTGAGGGTATACTAACACATCTTCATACTTCTTTGCCTCCGTGGAGCAAAGCATTAGCAGACGCGTTATAGTAGCTGCAACTACCACTAGGTCCCCGCGTAGGCCTGGAAAAGGGTAAGATGCAATATCTAGTTACCTTCCAAAGATGCTGAACATTTGCATACCCTGGCCATTATTAGGCATTATTCAAGACAACATTAAAATAATAATTCCAAGTTTTCCCATTGTCACTGTTTTCCACTCGTGGTTCATTTTCGTGCCTCTAGATGGCGTTGTGACCCAGTGTGCATTCAAATCAACTAAGTTGAGGCACGAAAATGAACTACAACTGGAAAACGTGAAACATTTTTTTTTTTTTTATATTGTACAAAATTATATTGCAATTGTGTACAACTGCTTTGTTAATACTTTTAAGATTTTTTTTACCAAAGATAAAAACATGTGAAAGCTCACAGGAAAGTGGGCTAGCCATGGATGGGAGGGGCATAAAAAAACTTACCCAAGTTCTGTTTTTATTATTTTGTTTATTATTATTATGTTGCTTTTATGTATTGTTTTCGTTTCAGTTTAAGAGTTGTACTGTATTCTTTCGCCGGGGGGGGGGGGGGGCCAATTGTGGGGGGGGGGGGGGCCTTCAATTTATAGCTTTCATTTTAGTTTAAGAATTGGATGTACTGTTTCGTTCGTCGTGGTAGAGTTAAAGTTACGGGTAGAGGCACAAACATATGTGGAGGAGGGAGGCAACAAAATTTGCCAGTTTGCCCTTCCCCCTCCGCCGAAAAAAAATTGTGTGGCCAAGGCCCTGAGCGCCTTAGGTTGCAGTTTTAAATTCTGTACAGCATCCTAACTCCAATCGTTCCAGAAACTAAACTTCTTGGCGCCAAAACACTTCTTTGCAATCGGTACGATAAAAAAAAAAAAAAAAAAAACACCCCGTTTCAAACCGACTCCCGAAAGTCGAAACCGAAATCCCAGTGCGAACCGAAACCGAACACTGCTTGTACCAAACTCCTCCCACCAACCTACATCTCAATCGACGTAAATAGGGTGACGCCAACAAACATCACACGACCTCTTCCCACAAAATGTTACGAGGTCCACGTCACGTGACCATTGTAGTAGCAATCGACTGTTTCCGTAGTTTGGCTACGTGCCAGATTCGGCAGTACCACATCCTTGACCTCCCCACAACCCTCCCCCTCTCCTCCCCCTTTGAATCCTCGACGTAACTACACAAAACTTCCTAGCAAAATGAGGAACTTTCCACCTGAGTTGATGATGACTTCAATAAAGAAAGGAAATTGCTACATCCCATCCTACGCATGCCGACCGATGATCGAAATATTGCGTCACAGATTGTAGCGCCACGTGCTGTGTGTGGCCCTCAAGGACGGCGGCACAGTTAGGCTAGTGGTCAATAACTGGGGCATTTTTATTATTTGGAATTAAAATCCAACCAGCACTACGCGAAATCTGCATCGCAAATATCCGCCTTATGAGCGGAGGGGGTGGATAACAAGGTGCACGGAAAAAAAATGCCTGGAAAAAAAAAAGCTGATGGAAAAAAAGCCATAGGGAAAAAATCGCCAAGAAAAATCTGGTGTAAAATTGCCAAAAGTTCTGCTCAAACTTAGTTACGTGTGCATTCATCATTCATTAGCTGATTACTGCTCGACCAAGGTTACCTTAATTACCTTTCGAATAAGTTAAAGGAAAATCTCGGTAGTCACAAGTTTCCTCCCAAATTCTTTTACTGGGGAAGTGGTGGGGAGAAAAAGTCGTCCTCATAAGAGAAAAGTCATGAAATCACGAAGTTTCCAGCACAACTGAATAGAAGGAGTGGGCAGGGGTGCGTCGGGAATCATACATTTTCTATAAATTCCCTAACTGGGGAAGGAGGGAGTGGAGTATTGAATTTGATCGACTATGGAAAATTAAAAGAAAGTTCGGGTAAACATAAGTTTACTCAAAATTCCTTTAACTATTTTTGAGAGTTATTCGATACTGCCCTGCATAAATTTTAGTCCCATTTTTTTTCTGAGTGTGTTGTTCCCTTCCCCCACCGCTCCCTTACCACCAAAAAAAAAAATAGATAAGGTGTATAAAAAAAACGTGGAAATAAATTCTGGCAAGAGCGGATAAATCGTACGTAATAAGCGAAGCTTGCCGTTATGTAATTCCTGGTCCTGGTCAGAACTGTGATTATTCTTGCTTATGCCACACGTGCTCATTTCCAGCTAAGACCATTGCCCATTATTACGCACACATATATTTAAAGGTTGTATTTTTGTGTAAAATTTCCACCACAGTTTTTTTTCGCGTTTTTCCCCTCTTGGCTTTTTTTCCCCGACTTTTTTTCATCAGCTTTTTGTTCTAGGGCTGTACTACAGTACCGGCCGGATCTTGGGTGAAAAATAGCAAACGTGACTGGGCTGGACAAATTGGCCGTTAAAACTCCGCTAATACGACTGATTTGTCTTGTTGCCGCTTTTTGTCAACCGAGGTCGACACCTTCCATACAAAAATGCTGCCTTCCTTGGAACACTATCTGGATAAACAAACACGTCACTATTTACTGAAGAGCTAAAGTGCAGTCGAGACATTTTTTTTACTTGAACGTGTAGCTATTTTCCGATTGATTACTGGGATTACCCTTCTTCCATCCTTCTCTTTACTCGGCCACTCGAGGCCGTTCAGTCGGCTAGGTTGGATTGATGAAAAAAGTTTTTCAGTGTGATGGTGATAAGAGCTTGGAACGCTCCTCCTGGTGAAGCTGCTCGGGCTCAGTTGACCGTTTTAGGCACCTTTTGGCCAAGATTTGTCTGATGGTTAAGTTAGTAAATTTACCAAGCTTTTTGTCAGTTGCTGATCAAAATTTCCTGACTGGTTTAATTTGGTCCGTCCGCTTCAATCATTTCAAGTGACTATACAAGGCTTGCACAAATTTTAATTTCAAATTTTGATGCCGAGAATTGTGTTTGGGGGACCCCTATAAAATCATGGCACGTGGGCGCCAGAGCTGCCAGTCCGGGCCGGTTGGAAGGGGTTAGGTGAAGAGGAAGAAACAGTTTTTGTCAGTCTTCAGGAGGTTATGTTTTAAAGTTCTGTTAGCAACATTTAAACTTTTTTCTGTTTATTACGACTTTTTTTTTTTTGTGTGTGTGTTTGCTTGGAGTCAAATAAAAAACGCCTACACTGCCATGAAGATATTTTGAGATCAAAACAACTTTGATCCGAGGTTTGACCTTGATTATGTTTTAACGTCCTGCGTCTCCAATAAGTAACAAGACTGACTACCTGACGTCAAAGACATCGCAGGGTATGTTATCTGCAAAAGATTAAATGGTTCTATTTTTCAATTTTTTTTTTTAACACTGAATTGTCGCCACCGCCTCCTGCCTCTAACTGTGAACTAGTTCAAGGTCCAAATCTATCCAGCTGTAGCCTTATTTATGAAACCCTTTAAAAAAGTTTATTTATTTAACCCCCCCCGTGAACTACTGAGTGCAACTATGATTTGGATGCAAAAGATGGTGGAATACGTTTTGAATTATTTTTAAAATACCTGTAGCCTAAACCTATTCTGTTCAGGCGTTAGAAAATGGCGAATGATTAAAATTCACTGCGGAAACCAGTACAAAACTAAATTATTTCTATTTTGCATTGAACTATTTCCTTTAACGTTAATTAGTTTTGTTTTTTTAATGAATGGTTGTTATTTTAAAGGGTGGATGGTTTAATATTTTTCTGTAGTTCATGCTTTTAGAAACGATTTGGGATCTGGAAACCTTGACGGAGGCGGAATTTTTACCTACGTAAGTAAAAGGCCTTCGTTTTCTTACTCAAGTAAGAACTAGCAGAGTAGCTCGTTTCGCGCGCTCATTCCGCGTCGTCTCGCTGCGCTCCAGTACACTTTGTTGCAACAGACATACTTCAGACATACAAACCACACCATAAACAATCTACTGTGCTTGGGCCATTACTGAAAATAAAACATCTGCATGGCGTAGTTAGATTTCCGTGGTGTAAACACTACAGAAACGCACATTGTTATATTGAATAAGTAACTTTCCAATTTTTTTCCCTTTGAGTTACTTATACCTATCCCCAAATAATGAAACGATTTCAACTGCAACATGGCGATCAATGCACAGCTCATAGCAAAAATTTACTGGAGCGATTAGTTAGCTCACTTAAGTTTTCAAATCCGACAGCAACAACGTCACACCAGTCAAGCTGTGCAGATGTTGAATTGTAAACACGTTACGCAATACGTAAATGAATTTAGCCCGGTTCATGGTTATACGTTTACGATGTTCGTCTCAAAACGAAATAATGATTCAGCGAATAATATATTACCCGATGTGAGTTTCTACCGATCTGTTGCGATATGTATGAGCAAACCGATCGATTTGAACTCTTGTCACCGATACCATATATACTGCTTCGAACCAAATCAACAACAAATAATTTTGAACGTTAACCAATTGATTGCACCACACATTTCAGCTTGATGCTCCAACCATTCCTTACGATTTTTACAAATGCCACAAATCACGCATTTTTATCTCGAGCGGTCGAGTTATTCAAATCAGTAATGTTTTTAATACACATAGCAGTTCAAACGTTTCACTGACCCTAAATCCATACAAAACACTGGCGGTTATGGTTAAAATTTGCGATCCGTACAATGCTGTGGCTTATACCAGTATTCCTACGCCATTGAATTGAATTGTGCCCTGAGCTTTGCTGACAAAATAAAAAAAGGGCAAAATAGGTTGCCCTTACTAGCCTATACGGATGGATTTCACTGGAGTTTCTTCAGCTCGGCAATTTCCCTATCATTGTCTGAAAGTGTTTTGATACATCACTCAAAGCTTTAGCGTCTTTTCTTAACTGTTCAGAAATTTGTTTCCGCTTACTAAAATTTTCTTAATATTTATTTTCTCATTGAGAATTTGGAATAGGGAACAATAATTTCTGTTTGCCGAAATCCCCTGACTTGACCTCATGACATCACAAATCCCCGGGTTGTCCCAGATTTCCCTGTACCCCCAAAAAATCGCCCCACTTTCCCTGTTATATTAGGCTTCCCAGGTTACGTAGTAAGTAACACTGTGGAATTAACGTTTAGATCAGGTCAGCTAGGTTAGGACGATTTTCAGACATCGTTTGATCACTATTTTTTACCATTTCCTTATGTATTTTCCTATTTCTTTGGCAGGAAAATACATAAATATTTTTACAAGCTAATTTTTTACAAGCTAATTTGTTTGAGCTGTATGCCTACTATTTTCATCTGAAGTAAGTTAATGCCAGTATAAGCTCAATTTTAAATCACACAAGACGTAGTAGTAGCTAATTCGGGGAGGGTCAAACACGAGGATTCGAACCCCCAAAAAAACAACTCAGCACTACAGGGGCTTAGATAGTTCCAAAATTGCTCAGGTAGCTCTCACACTACTCAGCCTTTCTGGTGGTTCTGGCAGGATCCTCTCTCCAGCTGTATACCATCGTTCAGCCACAAACCCACAGTTATTGTCCAAATTGGGGGGGCCCCCCCCCCGGGAGAAACCAATACACGTTGTTCATAAATTAGCCAAGATTCAAATCAACGCCACGACGCTTTCTTTCTTGGCCTTTTCAGTCCATTTTTGAACTTGTGTTAACATCCCAACAGAGTTGAAGTCTACTATCCTTTACAAATCTATCCAACTTCCCCATTGAAGGTAGGATATAGCCATTTTGAGTCAGTGAATTTTTTCATGCATAGAATTATTATAGGTTGTTAATTACGCTTTCAGAAAGAAGCAGATGACCTAAGTAATTTCAAAGTAAATAGTTCACATTGAAAGAAATATACCCAGGGAAAAACCCTTTAGTTTTGTTTTATTTATTTATTTATTTATTTATTAGGATTTTACACACACAAAAAAAAAGGCTTTTCATATCCACATCCTTGACTCAGGACAGTAGGCAAGGGAAAGTCCCATATATAAGTCAGTAGCCAGATTTGATTTCTACCCATTTTGGCTGAGAAGCCAAGCCCCTAACCACTTAGTTGTAGTTTGCTCGCTGTTCCCAACAAACTTTACAAAGCTCACTTGACTCATTTACGATTGAAGCTAAGACTTAAGCCCTGTAGTTGCCAAGGAGTTAATTGCTAGAAAATTGGGAAATTGTCGAGTTAATGTCCCTTACAGCTGCTCAGGCTATCTCTGAGCGGAGGGGATCAATTTTGTTACGAAATACCTAGGATCCTTTAATTGTTAAGACACAAAAATCGCAACCATCTTTCAGGGAAAATTAAGTTACCATCCTCTAAAATAGGCTTTTTAAACCTTTCCCAAATAATTGAAACTGTACATGTTTCAATCTTTTTTCCAAACGCAAAGTACGACCAATTTCTAGGTTCATTAATTTTCTGCAATTATCGTGTTGTTTTGAGGAGAAACTTCCAGGGTTCTGACACAAACCTTTTAAAACATTCTTCGATTTTCCAACGTTTCCAAGGCAAAAAAAAAAACTAACTGAATTTACCCTAACGTTTGATCACAAAACAGAAAAGCACACAACAGGTTGTACTTATTTAGACAGAGTTTATATTTTACTGAAGTTTATACAGTTGAAATAAATACTCTTCGATAATTTCTGTTCACTTAAATCCTCAGACTTTCCCAAATACTCCAGTTTGCATGGCACCCTAAAATCCGAATTTTCTGGTTCAGCTATCATTTTATTTGTCCTTAATTCCAGCTTATCCAGGTACAAAATCTTACTACCCATCCCAGTGATGGTAATTTCTCTACACTTTCAACGTATTCAACAATAACTTAGCTAAATTCACTGACTTTCTTGTGTTCTACACGATCCTTTTCCTTCAGGTTTGATTAGAATTATTTCACTTCCTGTCCTTTCATAATTTCCAGGTAGAAAAACCTACCAACCCTATTTCCAGTTTTGTGAATTTCTCAAGACTTCAAAGATTTCCGAAGTAACAGCCCATTTAGTTTCCCTTCACTTTCCAGTTATAAAAATGTCAATTCCTAACCATGTGAATGTACCAACTTACAGGTTTTACAGATTTGTCAATTCCCGGACAATCCTGGTTTTCTAGTTGCAAATTATACTAATTTCGCCTATCATAAATGTTTAATTTAGTTTTAGGTCTCAATGAAAAATTAATCAAAACAAACTGCAGGGGTGCTGCCAGGAGTACCAGATTTTTTCACATTCCTTCTTTTCAATTTTTTTCACATTTTTCACATACCTCCTTTTCACTTTTTTCATATTTTTCACATACTTTTCATTTTTTTAAACTATTTTTTCGTTTTTCATATATCACACCAGCTTTACAATTCTTTAATAAATTTTGTTCTTTTCCAGTAGGCTAACCATTGTAGTCTCTTTGAAATTTCACTCAAAAGAGCGAACGCGAATTTAAAGCGACTCTGCCCATAAACCAACCAATTTTTTTTTCGTGTTTTAACTACAGCCATGTCTACAGAATTCCGTGCCCAAAATTAGGGCATATAATTTGATTGTTTTTACTTAGTTTGTGCGTTTTGCCTTTTTTTTTTCGCATCAATACTTGTATTTTTAACGTTTTTTTTTACCACTGCTAAATTTTCACATTTTTCACATTTTTTCACATGTCAGCATCCCTGAAAGTGTTAAATATACATAAACTGCAAATTGTATAAAAGAAAAAGGAAAACAAGCCAAACAGCAAAAGCCCTACACTAGAAATAACGAAGTATTGTAAGCCACCTTTATACACTTACGTTTTGTTGGAGTGCCATGACCCGGATTCGAACTGGCAACCCATTTTGTCCCCAAATCACTGCTATAGGACCTTTTCGAAGTGGCCACTTCTCAACTATTTTTTTTTTTGCCAGTGGAGGAATGGGCGTATCGATACAGGAGCAACGTTAGTGATCAGTGGACGAAATAGGTTGCCTGTTCGAATGTGGGTTATTCTACGCTGACGAAATGTTAAGTGTATAAAGGTGGCTTACTGTACTACGTTATTTCTGGTATACGATTCTCGCTGTTGGGCTTGTTTTCCTGTTTCCTTTGTTTAATCTAAGTGTGTATCTAACTTTTCTACATTTTCCAAATAAGAAGAAAAGGTTTAGTTGTAGAATGTTTACTATCCTTATATGGTCAGTTTTCCACTATCAAGAGAAGAGCCGACCAATACTAAATAATTTCCTTGACTTCGAAGTTAGTAAATGGTCAGGCCCCCAGTTTGTAAATACCTGTTACATTTTACTTTCCAGGTATTTGATGAATGATCCAAATCAATATTGGTTCAACGATTCTCACTTTGCTAAACTTCCGAGGTTTTCTAAAGCACGTTATCAGTGAAACTAGGAATGTACTAAAAAAGGGAAAAAAATAGAAAATAGCTTCGTCATATCTGGGAGTTATCTTTTACTAGTGCAGGACAAGTGTTACGGAAAGGTTCTTTTGACCTTTTGGATTGGACCTTTTTGAAAAAAGACCGTCCAACGCGGGAAGGAGTTTCCATTCCATACCTGAGGCAGAAGAATAGAGCATTTGTTTTTAATGGAAAGGTGTAAACAAATTTCTTTTTTCTTTTAAATTAATTTTCTTGAACTTTTAGTCGTCTGAAGCAAAGTAAAACTCTTATAAATGGACTGGCTCCATCTTGAATATTACTGGACGTTCTCAAGGAAGAAAACTCTCCAATGAGAAGGGCAAATCAGGGGATTGAAACAGGGGAAACTCCCTCATGGTAAAAGAGCTAAAATCTTGTGCAGAACAGACCCCATAACTCCTGACGGAGCTTGGTCTGGCAATGACTGGTAGTGACTTTCACAAGGTCCCCTTCCTGATCACCAGGTCAGCATTCTCAGGCAGCTAAACAGAGTTCCGTCACTTTCAACACTAATAAACTGGACGGAAAGTCAAATGGCTCAAAGGTTGCGAGTTCAATTTCCACTCACACAGTCTGACATTTAGGTCCGAAAGGCAATGGAAATAGGTTTGCATCTGTATTTACTATCGCCTCTAGAGATAGACCGAATATTTGGTAATTATTCGGTATTCAGCGTATTCGGCTCAAGTATTTGGTATGCGGCCGAATAGTGAATTATCTCTTATCTGAATAGTGTTACGGTTTGTTGGTATTTGGCTGAATACTTTTTTCTTTGTATAAATTTATGCAATTTTGTCTATTAAGAACGTTTTTCGTTTCTGGTTTGTGAGGAATTGTCTTCTAACATTCGTAAAAGAAGGAAAAATTCTGGGCAATAGCGTTTCTCAAGGCCTAACACGAAACTGCTGATTTTAAGAGCGGGAGGGTGTTTTCAAAAGGCGAAAATGTGCGTTGTATACCTTTATTTTCGTTTCGTCATCAGGTTTTATCAGCAAACCTGGTCAACTAATGCGTTTACCTTTAATCAGTACAGTTACTCATTTTAATCAATATCGTATGTTTAATTAACTGGTATTCACCAGAACATCGATCAAGTTCTAGTTCAGAGCCGAATAATTCAGTATTCGACCATTATTCGACATGGGACGAATAATTCGGTGTTGGCCAATAAATACGTTCAATTACTTGGTGCTGAATATTCGGGGCATCCCTCATCACCCCCGCAACCCACAACACTTTCAACTCAGTTAGTCCAGGAAGGTTGTATTTTTTTTGGGGGGGGGGGGGGGGATACAAAACAAGGTTTGCAGGACTGGTCAATGACAATTCAAGGGTCAGGAATTAGCAATTACGAGAAAATATGACGGTTACAAGGTCAATTTGGTAAATATGAAATCTTATCAATACTGTGGCAAGATGCGACATATTTTGTTCCATTAAATGACACTGGCGAAGTGCGTGAACACTGGCGTTACAATTAGATTTTTTTGGTGTATACGGCGTATTTTTTTATGTTTAAATATATGTTGTACACTGATGTCTCACAAGGAAAACAGAACCGTGCTTCGCTGTTAAGGGAATTTCCAAGAGTATTCGCGGACGTAATGGATTTTTCTTATTTTTCAAGGACTCTTCCAGGACACTTCCAGGTTTTCAAGCACCAATACCAACCCTGATAAAAGGTTGTAGTCTAAGTGTTACACACAAAAAAAAAAGAAGCAGCAGAAACGGCTGCATTGGCATTTCAACAGTAAAATTTGCCAACAAAAAAAAAAAAGACTACGTCACTTATTAATATTTAGTTTTAACAAAATTATGTTCAATTGATTAGGACCAGGATTGCCACGTGACATTTTGGGGAAAAAGCAAGCGTCCAAAGCAAAGAAGCATTGCATTCGGTGCAGGGGGTTTGGGTTTTCCCCTTCTAAGCTGAATTTGAAATTAGGGCTTTATAAAACTATAACATTTTTATAAAATGTATTAAGGTGACTTGAGTTCAAACGATAGAGGTGCAAGCAGGATTTCCTGATGGGGGTTTCCAGCAAATAATTTGTGTGCCCTCTCCTTCCCGCTTGGGTCTGGGGGAGTGATGTGAGCTCACCCAGCGGGGTCCGGGGCTAATGCATTTTAGCCTATTTTAAGACCATTTCTGGCCTCCGGTGAGTACTCCCTCACTTAAAAAATAAACAAATACAAAAAAATGCATCCCAAAAGGGGTTTTCGTTAAACTCGGAAACCCCAGGATGCGCCATAGCGCGATTCCATAGAAACAATCTCAAATCTGAAAAAAAAAAAAGCAACAGAGCCTTAAAAAAGCTAGAAAAAAAGCATTTTCGTAGGAAATTCTAAAAGATGCAAAAAAAAAAACGCATGTGGCAACCCTGATTAGGACATTTCCAAGCAGCGTTCAATCAAAACCGCGCACAATTTATGTAAATATGGCAGGCACTGTAGGTAGGCGCCTCATTTGCCAGCGAGCGACACGATACAATTTGATCTTTGGCAAACTTTGTTAAGTATCACGTTTCTCACCTCCGTCTTAACATTAATAAAAACTCTTGTTACTTTGGTTACAGTTCCTGCTTAGTACACATTAAATAAAATGCCAACCAGACTGAATGCAGGCACACCCACTATGGCCAAACTGACACGTTAAAGGTCCATTACACAAATTTACATTGGAACATTAACAAATTTTAAGTCGAGAGATTTTGCTTAATTTTGTTTAACTGGCCCGCTATATTTTCAACTTTAAAATGTATACTTCAATTCTTCTTTCGTGTCAACTGCTGTCTGTATACTGCCCTTCAATTCATTTAGTCCAAAAGCACGATGTTGGGAATATTAGCATTAGTGTGTGGTCAAAGCACCTGACGAAAACAGTACTAGTCCATTTACTGATCAAATAACTACTAGTTTTATCTTATCAATCAAATGGGTTGGTCTGCGGTACAGAAGTGCACTTGATGAAATGAGCATATTGAGTACTAGTGCTTTTTACCAGAATAAATAAGTATTAGTACTTTTATCTGATCAAATGAGTTCTAGTACTTCCATCTGGTCAATGAGTTGTACCTGTGGTACAATTTCAACAGAGTACATCTGCTGAAATGAGTACTGCAGTGGTCCAATCAAATATCAAATGAGTTGTGCCTGTGGTCAATTTCAACAGAGTACATGTGATGAATGAGTACTAGTGCTTTTACCTGACATCAAATGAGTACTAGTAATTCTATCAATCACATCAGTTCTACATGTGACACAATTTCAATAGACTACATCTGATGAAAGGGGTACAGCACTTTTATCTGACCAATTGAGCACTAGACCTTTTAACTGATCAAATGAGTACTAGCACTTATCAAATGAATATTAGGCTAGTACCTTTATCTGACCAAGTTAGTACGTGTCTCTGATCAAATAAGTACTAGTACTTTTATCCGATAAAGTGAATAGCAGTAATTTTATCCAGTCAAATGAGTCCTATTATGAAAAATCTAGAAATAGTGTATCGAAAGTAATGACCCAGGGCAAAGCGGAGCCTTTTACTAAGGTATGTTGTATTCTCTTCTTAAATATACGGATTGTATAGTTTAGTATCAATAATTTTTACAGTGCAGACGAACGCGTTATATTTCAATGGAAATTCATTTGAACAAGAACTCAGTATCTTCAAACAAGATCGAAAAAAAAAAGCGAAACATATCCAGTAATATAGTTTGCACTAGTTGTATTGGAGAATATTTATTTTTTAATATTTTAATTTATTTTATTTTCACACCATTGGGAGGATAAGTATTTTAGTGTACAACTTTTAACTTTTAACAAATGTAATTCGCCCGGAAAAGAGCAGAAAAAAAAAAAACAAGAGAAGCCTTACCACTTAACTGCAACAATCCCTTCACTTTGAATCAGAAGGATGTTTACATTGGTTACTATCACTATAGATATATTGACAGGGGGATAGACAGAAAAATGAATACGTTGTGACCTTCATGCTGGCAAACCACCTGGAGCGTTCAATACTTTTCTTTCCACGTGCGCTTTTGAAGACGAACGCTGCTTTAACGGTAGCCTTCTCCAAAGCATTTCAATTTTTTTATTATGGGTGTAAAGGCATTGATTGTTTTGTGCAGGCCTTTTGACTGTAAGAAAAAAAAGTTCGCCCGAATTTTCAGATCTTTGCTTTAATCAACTGTGAGAAAAACGTACCTTAGTCGTGGATATTTATTGACGAGGAAGTATAAATAAACTGACAATCCAAAGCGTTTCAATTTTTTATTGTGGGTGTAAAGGTATTGATTGTTTTGTACTAGGAACTATAAATAAATTGACTTACCAGCTGTCTATTGACTTAACTATAGCATTTCAGGTTTTTGTTAACAAAATTGCTGTTAGTTACAGTTGCAAATGGTTTTAGGCCATTGCCAAGATAGGCCATTTTGACAATATCCACGGTTGTTGAGGTTCAAAATTTGTAGACTAATGAACGTTTTCCAATCACTTTATGCTAGATTTTTTTTTACTCCAAATGGGCTGGCGATATCCCGATATAAAAAAAAAGTTTTCTGCTTCAATATTTTTCTTGGGTGAAGGTCAGATAATCCCTGTTCACTCTGGTCAAGGGGGAGAAGGGGTTTGAGGCATCGACAGCTAGGTTATTAGCACCAACCTCGATCACAGTGCAGTGATCCGGATTGCTACTGCGACACACATTACAGATATGTTAAACAAACCCAAAATCTAGGTAAAAATTCCCCCACGGAAATCCTTAGCAATCTCTCCTGGAAATCCACTTCCGGGGCCCCTCCTTTAAAGTTACGTCACTGCCGTAAAGTGCAAAAAAATTCTTTCAATAAGTGTTGAAATTCCTGGAAATCCCCGGGAAAGTACTGGAAAGCTTGTTAATCGATATCTTACTGTACATTTTGTGAAGTAAGCAACTTCCCGTTCTTGAGGATCAATAGAAATTCTGTAATTCCACTGCTTTTCTGATTTTTTTTTATTCCAGTTTAATCCAATTAACTAAGCAGAAACCCTAACACTTCCATTACTATACACAACGACCGTATTACCAAACAAAAAGTCAGAACTTAACACCACAATGGATTAATTTAAGGCGTTATATTTTCACGCACATCATCCTGTTAGAGGCTAATAAAAGGAGATTACGGCTTTGCAGTCGGTTTGATAACAATCTCACACTCACTGCAACATTTTGCAATCAGAATTAAAAACTCAAATCAGTGCTAATGGACGTTTCTAATAGTCAAAATGTTAAAATCAGCAGCTTAGGCAGCTTTTACACTCGGTTTATTAAAATAAAAGGCCTGTCCAAGTAATGCTAAACACAAAAAGAACGGGGCGAGGGATAATCGTTTAACTGGAAAATCGCATAATTGGAAGAAAGAATACCGTGTAACAGTATAGAGTGGAAAGGCGTCTAACAGGAAATTCGTATGATGGAAAATCATCTAACTGGAAATTCGTATAATGGAAAATCGTCTATGTCCCTGCCACGCTCGCTGCGGCTATACATATAACACCAGAAACCGCTGTTAGACGTTTATCCATTATACGATATTCGTTTTGATAATTTTCCATTATACGATATTCCGTTTAGACGATTTTCCAGATTTTTTATTTATGCAGATATTAGACAATTATCCCATTAGACGATTTTCCAGTTAGACGTTCGTCCGACGCCCCAAAAGAACGACTCAAAAACCGCAGCATAAAGCGTTTTACGCAATTTTAAAGAATTCGAAACCGAAACTGGTAGAAATTCCTGTCACAAGATGAAACCATCAAGCAAAATTAGCAGCCAAGGCTTACTATTTTTAGCTGCATTCCTAAAAGTTACTTGAGAAATGAAATATGAATATTATTTATTATTTAACAATTGCGCAATGCCACCTATCGAGAAACATCACTTAAAGCTAAAATTCGTTTACTTTCTTAAAAGTGTGTTTAATGCAGTACACAACACTTTTTCTTTTTGTATTTGGTAGTATTATTATTACAAATACGAGTATTAATTTCTCCCACCGTCCCTTTCTAAAGTCTAAAACACAAAAATGAAATACAGCTTTTCAGCCCGTGCAAAAAGTATGCATGTTAAAGTTCACAGCAGCTCTTCATAAATATGTTTTACTAGTTAGAAGTTGAACAATGAACACTTTCCATTTTAACCCGATTTACACGGTAGTTGGATCGAACAATTTGAACTTGCTGCATGGTACCAGCCTCCCCGATGACAGTTGCTGCTCGCCATTTTGCGAATAAATCCAACAATTGGCGACTTGAATTTTTGCCTCACTCGCCAAAACAGCGACTGGTAAACACAGAATTAACAATCCAAAAGCACTATCTCTGGAATCGCAGTTACAGATGAACGGTTTTCGGCATTAACTCGTGATTTCCAATGGCTACATAATTAACTGAACAAAACTGGCTTCCTCGTTTAGAAACAAAAAAAGAGCATTAGAGCTCATATCCCCGTGGACTTCACAGCTGTGAAGGTACATAAATAAAACAAAAACTCGAATGAAACGAACTATAATTTGATCTTCAATTCCAAGGAACAAGAATGCTATCTACTCTTTTATTCGATACAAATACAATAAAGGCAAATTTCAAAAATCGTATGATACGCACAAAATGTGTGTTGGTTAAATAGGTAGTAAAAATTTGGAAAAGTAAGTTCCTTATGAGGTCGACCAGACAAGTGTCGACATTACACCTTGTTCCACATTATGTTTTCATAAATTGACTATATGACGCCACGCGTTTTCTTCCACTACGAATGCAAAAAATCCGTAAACATCCCATTCGTAAACTCTAATAGTAACTTTGTTGAGTCTCCAAGTGTGATATCCACATGTTTTTGCACTCTTAGTGCAAGGAAACGAGTCGTCATCCAGTCATTTTTCTGAAAACTTAATGTCGAACAAACTATAGAGTAGGATTGACTGGTGTTGCATTCATATCAGATATGGATTCAAACCTACTTCTGTTGACCTTTGGACTTAACTACCAAGAAAGTTGGAGAAGCTGGAGAGGAAGAACGTCCTCGAAAAAAAGCAGATTCCAATTTCCATATTGGTCGTAATAGGCCTAACACCATTGGAGCTCTACAGTGTAGCAGTTGTAATAAACATGGAACTTTAAGGTACATGTCTCCCATGTCGGCTTTCCTGTAGACTCAATTTTGCAACATTAGTTCAAAAATGTAACTGTCGCAACGCTTTCATTTTCCTGTTTTTTTTTTTTAACCACGTATGAGATGAGTTTGCTACATTCACTCAAACGTATGTAAAAGCAATATGCACGCAGGATGCTCGAAAATAGGATATATGTCCTTTTAACAGTTCCTGACTACAAAGGAGTTAGGGGACTGTTAAACTTTAAAGAAGGGTTCGAAACTTGAAACGCAAAATCGTGATACAAAAAAAACATGTCGGTAGGTTTTCTTTACAGTTTGAACTTGACTTGTTTCATTACTAAAATTAAAGCCAATCAAACAACCACTGACTTTCTACTGGATTTTGTATTATTTCAGTTCACTAGATGGGTCTATAACTTCAAACGTAAAAAAAAAAAATAATATATGAAATCGGCATTTGCCAAACAATCACCAACGACCCCTAACATTATCGTACAGAAATTTCACCAAATGACTCACACTTCCTAGGCAGATTGTTTGCTAAAATGACGAGCAAATTACGATAACCGCTGCTGGGATTGTTAAAGATTAGGCCAATCACACAAAACTAATGAAACACTTTGTAATCTATGCTGAAACCCAATCAGACACTCGCTACACACACTTCCTGGGTTCACGGAGGCAATCGAAACATTTTTTTTCAAACGAAGAACAACAGCTTAACCCCTAAACGGTGTACGATCACATTCACAGACACTTGTTCGCAGCCCACGCCACATTACACCCCTATTGTTGTGGGCCTACCGCAGGGTTCAGTACTTGTACTCCTTCTGTTTTTAGCGAACTAAAACGACGACCAACATAAAAATACATTTTTTTTTACACACACACACAGAGCACAAAGAACCTAGAATTATACGGTAGAGCCAGCGAAGCACGACTACAACGCACCAACAAGCACTTGCACACATTCACTCACATGAGTTCTTCATCCCAGGGCATAGGCGGAGTATCCATTCCTTGCATAGCTCACACACCAAACGAGCAAGCAGCGCAGCCCACCCTACCACAGCCGCCTGCCTGCAGCTCTCGCTCTCAACTACTACAACTGGCCAACAGAAGCCCACGTGGATCCGACGCCTACGCAACCAAAAGCGTGACGTCACGAAAAAGGTTGCGTGCGTCACGGCCAGGAGGACGTAGCCGCTGCTGCAGTTATGGGTTAACAGTACGCCTCAACGAACATGGCCCAACACAAACAGGAGAAAAACCAGTAAAGTTCCCCGTTTGACAAGGTCACAGCTTTTGTCTGGTAATAAACTAACCAAATATTATATCAATATTTTCCGTATTCAATATCCACCTTCCCTTAAACAGCTATTCAGGTGGTTACAATTATTATGTTGTGATTTGATTGAAGGTCCCCCCCTCCCCCCAAACTAAGTACGGTTGCCCTCCGAAGAGCAGACTCGCATAATGAAAAAAAAAACGGAAATGCACAAAAAATTGAAGGAATCCCTTCCTTATGGTTTGCCCCGGGGCCCCCAGAAACGCAGTTGCGACTCCGTTGAGGCAGGAAAGAAACCATTCGAAGTTTCGGCTGGGGGGAACCGAAATGAAAGGTAGAACATCGGGCAGAAATATAAGTGAAGCAGCGAAGCTCTTCCTAGTGGAGCACTGGGCAGAAATCATACAGGTTCCTGCCCCATGAAATTGGAAAATAAACTGGTTTAGTACGGACGATTGAAGATCAAAGTAATAATAACAAACCTAGTTTTCAAACTAAAAGTTGTTTTCACTTATCTGAAAACGCTTACCCTTTATTTTTGCTTATTTCAGTAAAATATGCTTTATTCCATCAAAACCCAAAACTCCAAATTAAATTTTGTGCTACCCCGACTCACCCTCGGAGGGGGAAGGAAGGGGGAGGGGGGGGGCACTATGTAGGGCATACTTGTAGCACTCGGCCAATTAACTTTTTTTGCCAGGACTCTCGGAGCTGGTGGGTGGGTTACCACAAAGGTATGCGTTTCGGTTTAGTAAAAAAAAAAAATTTTAGTTCTAAAATTAGGTTTTTACTGGTCCCCACAAACGTTAAGGCAAACCTGAGCCTAGGTAGCATGACACATGCTCAGTATCCTCACGCTAAGCACAACCAACATGTACCATTCCTGATCGTGGTTTCAGCCAGTAAGCATGGTCCCAGAGATGAGATATCTTGAGCTTTTACTTTGCTGGTGCTGACGAACCGTGACGTCAGGTGCATGAAGATCACTTTTGACACTGGCATATGCCCACGTGATCAATGCTCAAGAGAGGCATGCACATGAAAGTATGCCCATGAGAGGGCGCCGAGTTCATGGGCACCGATCTCTTCAGCACTCAGTGGATGATTCGTAGGCCATCCCAATTCTTGTACAAATCCACTGTGCTATTTTTGCAGGGGTTGCACTACCTTTTAATGACACTTCCCGAATCACGGGATCAATTGGAATACAGAGGGACATCCCCAAGTAATGCACTGCTCCGTTCCCTCTTTTTGTGATATGTCACGTCTGTGGATGATTTCCAATATTAAGTTGCGGCCAGGTAATAGCAAAGTACCCGCAGAGGTATTGGAGTAACTCCTTATCGCCCTTCCTGGCTTTGCAGTATGAATGGCTTAGACTTCTCATCTATTTGCTGTATTTTAACCGCAATGAGCAGATCATAGTGCAGGGTCACTAATCTATCTTCGTTAGTGAACCTCACACAGCCTGGTCGCTGAACAGCATGCACAATTTCCCTTGTCGTTCTGTGGGATAGTGGCCATGGCGAAGAGAAACAATGTCTTCTGCTTTGTGTGTAGTAGCGAAGCCTTTCCCAATGGTTTGTAGGGAGGTCGGGAGAGGCTAGCCAGCATTACGGGCAAATTCCATTAGTGGTTCATCCAAGTCATCTGGGGGTTTGAGTGGTCTTTCTTTACACGAGCTTGATGGAAGGTAGAAAACTAACATTTCCACCAATTCCTCAAAACTTTGTTTTGTCGAAGTTGTTGCTTCTCTCCATGCAACTGATTTGTCCGGAACCTCGTGGTCGGGATCATCCTGTAGGTATATGAAATTCTTCAGTGGTTTCTGGCTTGGTCAAGAGACCACGACTAGCGTCTGTAGACGTCCTGCGGTGACTGATGCCTGTAGTCTTTGTAAGAAGGGGAGCACCTTAATCTTTGCTGATGCGGGGAATAGCGTCTGCTCCGTGGGAGCAACAACACCGATCCTTGGGTGTCGGGCATCGCTGTAGCACCGCTGTGTATTTTTTTAATGTTTTGTTTAGTTGGATTATCAAGTAGATCGAGTTTTGCCAGAGGCTTGAAAGGGTCCCAGAATAGTCCAGCCTCCCCTAGACCCGCTAGTCAGAAGAAGATGGGGGCCTCAAATTATTTGTAAGAAGCCCCATTCTGTAAATCCTGGTTGTGCCAAGTTACATTGAGCATTACTAAACTCACCGGAAAGTTCAGCGCGGTCACCATAGCTCACCAAAATAGTTACTAAACGCCCAGTGAATTTTGTGATCCCTCCCCGTGACATTCCCAGTGAAGCATCAGACTCATCAACTGTACGAGACGTTTTGCCGTAGATTAGAAAGTTAGTAGATGTCACATCTTACCTCTTCCAAGCCTCTACGGGACCCAAGTGGTGTATAGTTGAGGCTGCTGATGCCTGTGCTACAGCTTTGCATGAAAAGCAGTACGGAGGCAAAGCAATACAAGAGGCACTAGTAATTGCAACTACCGCCAGGGTCGCGCGTAGGCTTGGACAAGGTGAGATGCAATATATAGTTCTTACCTGCTTAGCAACACCCTCAACAACTGCACTGTTGGTCGCCGCTCACCATTTGGCGAATGGAAATCAACAGTTGGCGACTTGGAATTTAGCCTTCTTGCGAAACGACGGCTAGCAATAGTGAATGCCACTCAAAGAGGGATATCTTGGAAATCGTTCAAGTTAGAGACTATCAGTTTGCAGCGTTAGGCTCACAGTTATAAGGGCTATAAAACAACCTTTTCTTCATTAATACTGCACTAAATCAAATTGTACAATATCAGAAAAACCAGTAATCACACAAGATTCTTATGCGAAGGGTTTGTCTGTCTGTCTGTGTGTTCACGCTATAACGTTTTAACGGATTATCTGCTATTATCGGATTCTGTCAAATTTTGCACACATATTCTATGGCATATTTCTAGGTTCAAGTTCAAAAACGGGTCGAATCCGTTGGGAAAATCTTCCACAAGAAATAATCAAAGATTTTTGTTTGCAGCAAACGTACGAAGTTCGTTATTTTTTCTTCAGCCGACTGATGTCATCCATCCACGACCAATGACTGGGAACTATTTAGTCTTCGTCAGCGGCTGATGTCACCACCAACCTATCAATGACTGGTAACTTCCTCAACTTACGCTACAAATCACCGACATAGGCAGGCGGCCCCACTGATCTCATAACGTACGAACTGGATAACAAGCTTGTATAGTCATGTCGGCATGCGAAATTTGCGTCAACTTGGGCTACTTATTTGGACAATCGTTCATGACTTTAATGCTTAGTATTTTTTTTTTTTTTTTGGAGGGGGAGGAGAAATATTTAAATCAACTTCTACTGTATGACATTTGTTTGTTTTTTTTTTTGTCGGGGAAGGGGAGGAGGGTGTAAATTCATACTTTTGGGCAAGTACTGTGCTATCTAGATATTTCATCCTTATCAGTCGTGCAATGTGGCAACGTCGCAGTCGGATAAACGAAATGTTCAAAACACCGATACTAAATGGTTTGGAGGCCTCCCGTATCATAAAACTGCCAGACGGTGCTGAATATTTTAATGTTGATTCAGTTCACTAGTGTTCTAATTAAACTTACAGTTTAAAATGAAACCGTTAGAAGAATCGTAGTGGGCTCGTCTTTAATTGAGAGGTGTGCGCCGCCATGCCATCTATCGCAGTTGATCAAAAGCTAGAAATGCAAGCGGCATTCACACGTGTTAGACAATTAGTAGCCAAACCGATCGCTGTATTCGCAAGAGGAAACAAATCGACTCTCACTATAATTGGTTTAAACAGGTTTATTGGATTGACATTCGAGAGGGTTGGTGAGCATACGTTCTAAAAACATATCTTTCGTGGTTCTGGCTGCAGTTCTGCATCAACCAATTCTGTTCACAATTCTTGATGATTGACATCAATTTCCAGGGCTCGCACAAGATCATACACAAAAAATTCAAGCACTTTCAAGAACTTTTTCCGAAACCATTATACATTTTTCAATGACTTTTCCAAGACAACACGGTTTTTTCACGGACCTGTAGTAATCAACAAATTTCCTCGAATAAGGTTGTCTGTCAGCTTCATATAGGGCTTAGGTTACTGGGAAAGAGCCAACATCACCTCACCAAACACTGTAATCGTACGTGGAAAAAAAAAAGCTGAAGGAAAAACGATTGTTTTGTCGTTTTTTTCCCGTGATTTTGTCGTAATAGGTTATGTTAGGTCAGTTGCTGTGGATCGAATTTCACCAGGCATGGAGCTTCAATAGAAAAAGTTTTTTTTTCTGTTTTTTTTCCATGACTTTTCTTTTCCCCCATGGATTTTTTTTCAATCAGCCTTTGTTAATCTGACAGTTGAATTTGAATTTCACAGTAGTTCTATTAACAATGCTTTTTTTTTTATCCCTACATTAGTTTTAATAGTTTAGGAAGGTAGGGTAAACAATTGCTGAAATACACAGAGCAACAAAATTTAAAAGGTAATGTCAACAACATGTTAGAACAAACACGCAAGTCATTTAAAATAAATTGCAAGTTTGTCTTCATCTTGCTCAAAGTCGGGGCTTTATTTTAAATCGCGAAAAAAAAACATTCAATTCCTTCAATTTTATTTTAAACAAATTCAAGTACTTTTAAGCACCTTGTACGAATTCTGACTTTCGGTGAAAATTCCTCGGTTTTGGTGTGAAAGGTCGCTGAGCTTTTTTTTTTAGGTAAGTCTAGTTAAGTGCTCATTGTTAATCACAACTCGAGGCTGTTAACAAGCCACAGCACAACAACAGCAAGCATCGAACCAACAACAACGCAAAACTGTTGGTTGCCCGTATGTCATAAAACTTTTTAAAAAATAAGTCACCAACTAGTTGTCACAACACATCTGCAATAATAAGTAAAACAAGTGAGGTTTCAACACCTCGCACGCGCAGTCTGCCGCCCACAATCAAACATCTGCCACCTACTATGTCAGAAGGATTGGGTGAAGGGGAGGGGTAGGGGAGGAAGAGAGAATGTTTGGCCCTTCCGTCTACCACCCCCTGGCACTACAATGGTCCAGGCTAGCCGCGTAATCCGACTAAATCAATATATCGCTATCTGTGTTGCAGGAAGGCCAGGCACCAAGCGTTTGGCTGTATCCTGCACTTCCCTGCTACTTTCGATGAAAACGGCCACGAACGCTGTTATTGCGAGCACGTGCTAAGGTTAAAAGATCCTGCGCGCGCCCTACAGGTGTGTGTGGTTTGGCCAAATTAATATACAGGTGGGCGAATGAATAAAATATGCAAATATCTGCCATCCTGACTACACGATCAAGTCTTATACATATATTTTTAACTTGACAACATTTGCTGGTGGGTTGGGGGGGGGGGGGGCTGACGTGGCGGATAAATATTGAGCTCATTTTCGCGTCATAATCTAGGGACTGGCCATTGCATTCTCTCAACTATAAGCCAGAAATCATCTGAAATTTCAACATGGCGGCGGTTTTAGCTCTGCCGGCTCGCTACGAACACAGTCAATAATGGAGTTCGGAAGCGGCTGGGAAAAAGTGTTTCGTCAGGAGGATTCTGTATCTTACTGTCAACGATTATAAGACAGCAAGCAATTACTCACACGATGTCCTATTTGGCTAACCCAACTATAGTTGTTACCATGGCAACGACACCATCGCCTTCGCTTTAAATTCTAGCTGCAACAATGCAAAAGCGAATCGTTGCAACAATGCAAAGGCCCTAATGATTGCATTCTCGGGAAGGTGTCACGGTTTCAAAAGAAAATAAGGGAAGAAAAAATCATCTAAAAAGTGAAAGTAGCATGATATTTCAAGAGAAGCAACGCCACTGTTAAAAGGAAGGATGGAATTGCAGACTCCGGTGGAATTTCACATACCAAATAAGAAATTGGAAGTTCCAAAACCATCAACACCACAAAAACAGGTAGTAAAAAACTAGACATTTCACTCGCAAAGAACTTTTTCTACGATCTACATTATTAATAGCGGCAGCAAGCTCTGATTGGCTGTTGTGTTCCTACGTCATCTGATTAGGCCAATCAAAACGGACGATATGCGTGCGATCGTCTAATAGCAACACGAGTGCCATCTCATACCATAATTGCAAACCACGATGCAGAAGTGCAAGACCAATCGAGATTGAATACCTGCAATCCGTACAGCAACGAAAAGTGGAAAACCACGAGGGAGGGAGGAGTGGAAAAATGGCTGATTTATGTGAAGTCCCATCCATCGTCCCACACAGTGAAGGATGTTGCCCACCGCCACTGCCCACCAACGGGGGGGGGGGGGGGGAGAACATGACACACACCATTTACCAAGCAGAATCCGTCCTTGGACGGGTTACCAGTTAGTTGTTTCAAATGGGCAACGGTCTTTGCGTATGTTTGAATTTATGTTCACTAGTGGTTTTGATTTCGCTGAAGCAAAGTATAAAACTGAGGTAAGTATGTTTCCGTAACTTCCTCTGTACGGCTAAGGTAGACGCGTCTAGAGTGGTACAGAAATCTATCAGTTGAGGCTGAAACAGCTCTAAAACGGTCAGAAAGCGTGATAAGTTGTGAAGGCTGATAGGAGTTCCCATTATTTTTTAAACAGTCAGTGTTTTAAATGCCGGACAATGTCAAAGAAGGCTAATAATTACCAAGATGGAGCAGGCTGCACGGAAGTGCAAGCAACGGTTCCTGAATTTTCTTTTTCCGCGGTATCAACATCCTGGACAAATTGTAGTTTCAAAATCCACGAACCCATGTAATGCCAGGGATAGCTGAAGTAAGGATCAAAACCCCTGGCCAGTCATGTTAAATATCAGGCCAACTTGCTCTACTTGTTGACCAGTGCGATCCGATCGTAACGATACATCGATAATCCTATACTACATCAGAAAGACGATAATCGACGAGTTTTATTGTGCTATTATCGATACTTGTGTCACCCCTATGATCATGCTCTTCGCGTGAACTTGATGTATCAAACCATGAATCTCGTACAGGCAAAGGAACGCAGTAGAGATATGTGACAAACACTAGCCATGCTACCTACAAACGACAACGGTTTAATGGTGGTAAGATTGCACGCACTAAAGTTAACTGTTTCGGAACCATTTCAAAGTAATTTAATTTAATCGGGGAAAACAAACATTGCCTGACGTTATCAAGATTTGTATGACAGTCATCAAACATCCCCCAAATCTCAAACATCAATTTTTCAAGTGATTAAACATGATAATAACTTAATTACTACGCGTCATCAATCAATGATTAAGTATTGTTATAGCTTTGTATCTAGAAATGCGTTTCTGGGAAACAAGAGCATTTTCTTTAGGCTACTTCCTTATCTTCTACCGATTTTCCAAAAATTCTTGTTTTCGCAAAAAAATGTTCTGTATTTTTTAAGTGCATTTTTTTTTTAGGAAGGATATTATTATTATTAGTTATTTTTATTATATTTTTTAGTTAATTTTAGTCGAAACTATTAATGGCTATTATCACAAATTAGTATCACAAATTCGATACGCTAATAACACCCATGAGTCAACTCTAACGGACTAATTTTAAGACTACAGAAATTACTGAATAAAGCAGTAAAAGTCCTATTGAGTAACTCAGAAAAAAAAAATATTGTTAAAAAAAAACCAATATTTTGAACATTAAACAAATCTTTGAAGATCTGGAATTTTAACAAAAAGTTATTTTTAAAACGAATTTAAAGTACCTGTAAACAGAAATACAACGAGAAATAATAACTGGCTTAAAGTCCCATATGGACGATAAAAAAAATCTTCAATTTTTAATAGAATACCAGACAAATTACGACAAATTAACTACAAATATACTACGAAAAACGCAATTAAAAATGACTTTTGTCAGAAAAATAAACAGGTAGTAATGTGTTTACTAACAATTGTAAAAATCCTGTGCATAAAAACTTACTAGCCAACTACAGATTTTATATAATTTAAACTGTTCTGTTATTGACATTACACAATGCATTTGGCACATATACCAAACTGTCGACGCGCCATTATGCCTCGACCCCCCCCCCCAACACATACAAACTCTTCGAGTTTCGTGGTCAACAGGTCTAATAAAGATTATTATTACATAAAATGTATTTTTTTTTGCTTATTTTGGTCAAATGATTTCTGAACACCGGAACAAGGGGCGGATCCAGCATGGCACGAATGGTGAAGCTGCTAACACTAACATCCTGCATAAACATGATTGAACGATGTAAGATATTGGCGTATCCTAACGGCCTAGCCAGTTATTTATGGCGGGGGGGGGGGGCGGGGAGGAGGAGGAAGGAATTAAAATGAGACCTCTAAATTTTTATGAACAAGGAATTGAACATGTGGGGGTCAAACTTTCATGACCCCCTTCTAAGGTCGTAATGAAAAAAAAATCTATCCTCCTTTCCCGCACACACACGCACAGAGAACCCATCTCGACTGCAAAAAGCAAGCTTTTCTTATACCATTTCAGGTTAAGTGCAAATAATCTTCTCCGAACTAATTAAAAACTAGTATTTCGCATCGACAGGTTACCAATTGAGTAGAAAGCGAGACATGCCTAAACTTTGTTCTTGAAAACATCCCAAGAAGTGTTCTTTAAACCATGTTTGGACCCAGATAACATGATTCATGACGGTAGAATAATTTTGATGTAAAAGGGATGTATACTGGCATTACTAAAGCAATTCCAGTCTGCATGTCCATCCCCTTCACAACATTAACACGTAGTAAGAAAAATGCCCCTTGGTGCAAAAACTTTTTTTTTGAAAGTGAAAGAACTATTCACCCACACTAGGTAAAACGTCCAAATATTATAGAGACTTACATGAATTGGGGAGGCCTTCCCCAGAAGCTAGGGCGTTTTTAGAAATTTTGCGAAATTTTGGCTACTGAAATTGTAATTTTTGAGGTCCTGAAATTACCTTCTCCTTCAATTTGGTCAAGTTTTTTGAGGGCCCCTCTTTTCACAGGCCCCAAAAAAGTATGAACCCCCTTCTCGAGCGGGTCAAAATATCTGTGACCCCCGACCCAACTTCTTTTCTCAACAACCCCCCACCTCCCCGGACAACTAATGACCGAGCCCTTAACCAAGCAGAATTATTAAATCACGTAAATCATGGTTCAAACACACTTCCAACCGTTTCACACAGCCCTCGGTTCAAGGTACTGTCTTCCTCGATTTACGGATGTCATTTTTTTTCAGGTTTGTTTTAAGAAAAAAATAAAATAAATAAATGAAAAAAAAAAAGGAAACGCCTTTCCTTTTTCTGGGTATTGATTTCGTTACAAGTAGTGAGAATCTGACGGCGCTCCAGCTCGGGAAAACGAACCTCAACGAAGGTGACGAAATAATTGATTTGCCAGTCATCACCAACTTAGTGGCATTTCATTGGAGGAAATTTTTTTTTTATTTTCAGTTGCACTCTGGACTTTTCTGCTTGACTTATCAAAATTCCTAGAAACGCGCGACTGAAGCCGGTATTTTTAGCGCCAACGCGTGGTGCAAGTTGTAAACACGCCCGATTCTGAACTACTAAAAAAAGATATCAGGAACCAACGTCCTTCCCTCATACCCCCACCTTCCTCTATATCCCAGATTGAAACCTGCTAAGTTTGACGCAATGATGAATACCATAGGAGGATGAAAAACTCGGAAAAAAACGAGATACAAGAATTCCAGGAATGCGCTGTCGGTTGGGGAGGCGGGAGTTTTTGAATTAAGAATTAGGTGGTTCCAAGAAGCGTTCGGGGCGCCCCCCCTCCCTCCAGTTCCCGTACATCCCTAACCGTTTACTTGACAAATTATAGCACACCGTCGCATAGCATCAGCACAACCTCTTGTTATAGTTAGAGCCCCTTAAAACCAGAGTCTTTATCTTTTAACTTTCTTTTCGAAATCCGAATCCAACCGATCAACCACGAATCCATTGGCTCGTATGTGGGGTCAGCTAATCAAATGAAACACACAAAACATACCAAAAACTCCACTTACACAAAAAGTACACATTACTGCTAAACTAACAATGCATGCAATAAATAAATAAATAAATGGTGCGCAAAAATAAATGACTAATTAATCCAAGTAACAGGATTTCTTTTTAAATCCTTGCAGCCACAGACATTCCCAAAATGCTTCCGGTAGCTTATTAAGTTTACTGGTCAATAATATCTCCCCAAAACAAACTTGTTTAGGATTTCCGCCAAATTTTTCGGCCATTTTAAGTCGTGACATCCGATAATGACCAATTAGCTACCTCCTTGATTTCTGAACTGCACTGATTTGACTATTGCTTATATTGCAAATACGTGATTTACACTTACAACAACAGGCGTTTTACAACTCTAGTACAAAATACAAAAAGAATAATTAAAATATGTTGTATTTATTTATACAATAAAAAGAAAGAATTTGAGATTTACCGAATTTAGTACCATTTTTTGCCACAAGATGCCGTTGTTAGTAAAGTGTGTTAACCTAACAGCAGTTAAAATAACTTCTGCATTTTAAAACTATATATTTTTTATGAAATGTGATGAAACGATGTTCTTATTAGGGGTGCGTCATTTTTTTTTATTTTTCACTTAGGTTCCGGTTTCGGTTTTATATGCCCACAAAATTACGGTTTCGGTATCGGCTTTTGCCACCTTCCACCCCATCTGATTTTTCCAGTTTTTTTTTTTTTACAGTACTGTAGTATTATTAGCTTCCAACTTGCTCCAGCTTTCACTTTCAGCAGCGTCATTTGCCAGGCTACGGCACCATGTCTTTCCACTATTTTCATTTTTTTATAAGACTAGGAGCTTTGCTGTTCATGTAAATGTAGAAAAGCAAAATTATTTATAAATTTAAACAACAAATCAATCTTTGAGATTTCGAACACCGTATGAAAAACCGGCACAAAATCCGAATCTGTTTCGGTTTCCAGGTAAAAAATAAATTAATTAATAAATAAATCAACGCCTGCAATTGCATTCGTAAACACACTTTGGGAACAACGACATCTAGTAGCAAGAAATGGTACTAAAAAAAAATTGGTAAAACTCAAATTCTTGATTTTTATTTTTAAAAAATGCTTTACAAGCGGTTTAATTTTTTTTCCTTTATTGCCGATTACTATTTGCCCAATTTGTTTATTTTTGTAATTTAGCATTTACTCCCTTTTAAAAAGAATTACAAATTTGTCACATTCAGTACTAATTATCGTCACCAAATGATGTTTTAATACTGTTGCCTTACGTCAAAACTGTTTCTGTTGTGTGTGTGTGTGTGTGTCCAGCAGAGGGGGAGCGTCTTTCGCACTGGCAACCAATCTGTCACTCAAATCTGCGTTCCAGGAATCTGGAGCCCCAACGAACGAACACAAGGACGCCTTTGTGCATCACTCGGTTTGGCCACAAGCCAGACTCAATCCACCCTACCACCCCTTGGCCGATAATCAAATGGACTTGCTCGCTTACTTCACCAACAACATCGAGAGAGAAAAAAATTGTAGCAAAAGCTGGGCGAAAATAGAAAGAAAAGACGGTAGTTAACGCGTGGGAGGTATTTTCCCGTGCCTCTTCTCGGTGGGCCCCCCCCCCCCACTTCCCCAAGCATTCCGAATAAGATTCCCGATTTAACGCACTGACGCCTACGGCCAATTTTTTTTGGCGTAACTGATATTTATTTTGGTTTTACGCGATTTTATCAGGGAAACCACACCAAGATGGAAATAACTTGGAATGACTGTTATCGTACGGCTTATCTCATAATCTTTGTCCAACGGTCGTTTGGGAACGAAGTAAAAAATTCACCATGTCTTCCTACGATTATTTCCGAGTTAGCCGAGCAGGCGCAACTATGTCAGCTAACAAAAAAAAATGCGGTACAGTGCTGTGCTTCCGAGTTCTATCGTAGGTAAGACGTGGCGAATGGTTTGACCCTAAACAAAGTCAATTATCTGAAGTGAGATCCTTTCTTTAATCAATCAATGATCATGTTACGTAACTTAATTAATTTGTTTCAATTGCGCGAATCCCGCGTTGATTACCCAGCTTAATTTTCTCATTAAAATAAGACAATCGTTAAAAACTAAAATAATTAGAAACAGTTTTTCCAAGAATGCAAAAAACTCAATACCGCAATGACAGTAAGGGCGCGTTTACGCAACGACTCTCCATTGCATTCTCGCGGCTAGAATTTAATCGCGATGGCAAAGGTGGCGTTGCCATGGTATAACGCTACATGGATTAGCCAAATTCCACATCGTATGAGTAAATACTTGCAGTCTTATAATCCGTGACAATAAGATAAAGAATTCCTCCCAACAAAAATTTTCTAATTCGCTTCAGAACTCACGTTATTGACAGATTTCTTTGCGAGCTGGCAGAGCTGAAACCGCCACCATGTTGGAATTTCGGATGGTTTGCAGCTTCTGGCTGTGGGAATGCAAAGGTGAGTTATTGCGTAAACGTGAACTAAACTCATTCAGTGCGGGTATCTGGGACCAATTGTTGAGCTAACCGCAAGGGGCACTGGATATAAGCGGAGGTGAAAACATTAGCGTAGTTTATCAAGCCGAAGGCGGATTTATTTGACCTAAAAATCCTCCTTTCTTTTTGGCTTTGTTGCAGCTGCTGTAGTTTTCCGAATGTGAATGGTTTGTTTTCAGATTTACAACCGTAATATCTGTTTTGCAGCATAAAGGCTTGAACAAAACAACGTTTTGTAGGCCTAAGAAATCCACTCTCACAGCATTGACTTGACCGAAGGCGCCGTTGTTTTTTCCTCCATTGTATCCAGTGCGCCTTGTAGTTAACTCAACGACCGACTCCGGATACTAGCCTCGTCACCATCCAGTATTGTTGCTCTACAAATTACTGAATTTTTTTGTCTCTTATTTTATTTTATTTTTATTTTTTTGCATGCAAACACTTGGTTCGCATACAGTGCGTTACTACTGCTTTTGTATTAATTTGTCACTGCCGAGGTCACTGCGATGTTTCAGAAGTCATAGAAATTTTAAGGTTCACGAAAAGCCGAAACCTGCTGTGGTTTGAAGGAAAGAATTTTTAAGAAATGACTCCCACAAAGATCTATAGATATCAGAAGCTTCACTTTTCTACATAACAACTGGACGTGTGAATATTGATCTAAATTCACTGCGGTCTTGTCGTTGACTAAAATAGAAATGCCAACAGATTATGGAGTTTATTTAAATGCTCCATTCTCTGAGTAAGGCGCCTTTGTCGGCTATCCTGACAGCAGCAGCCACTTAAACCGAAACAACCTAAGGGAGTTTCGCTTCCGCATCTTTTACTTTCACTTTCGTTTTGCAAGCTCCACCTACTGACAAATTGTGTAACTCTTTACACCGTCGAAGCAATATGCATACAACTGTCGTTCTGTTGGCAAATGGAAAATGAGACACAGGATGTTTTATAAACGGGTCATGGATCTTTTTTGGCTCAGAGAAAACACAGTTTCAGGTCAGGGTAACTTAAATGTCGCCTGTGTTCAGCCTAACAGCAGGAAAATCCACTTAGAGCGCTAAACTACCCCATTCTTTAGCATTTCTGATTTTCATATTCTCCCCATCTTTTCGTGCATCTAACATTTACATACGTTTGCGTGAATGCAGCAAAGCCGTCTTGTTTGTGGGGGAAAAAACGGGAAAAATAAAAGAATTTGCAACATTTGCATAAGTTTGAAATAATGTTGCAAAATTTAAGTCCTACGGAAAGCCAACACGGAGTTGACTAAATTTTTAACTACTAATATTTTTCAATTTTTTTTAGTCTTACACACTTCTCTCTCAGCCGCTACGAAATTTTCGTACAAAACGGATAACCCGACGACTAAATTCGTCGAATAAAAATAAACGGGACAGCAACAAACAAAAAAAAAAACTCCAACAAAAACAACAGGTTGCTTCACAGAACGAACGCGCGCAAGTCTAGTTAGCCTGCGGGCGTTGTGGTCACGTGACCGTCTCTCGCATCACCTCCCGTGCGCGCGTTAATGATAGACAGGGGATGTATGAAACCGAACGCGCAGGGGCAAAGCCCCCGACAAGCTACCTGCACACCGCCTTGCTGAAAATGGGGCGGGGTTTAAGAAGCAAGACTAACCAGACTGTGCCTTACATGACCAATTTTTTGAACATAAATAAATAACTAACTAAACAGACAAGCCGCTGCCTTGAAACCCCCAAAAGCTTTGACGCTGAACTGTGCTCGATCGGGCCCAGTGTTGTACGTTTTCATGACGTCTACACGCCAACTGCAAGAAGGCACAGGGTTCGCAGTAAAGTCTACACATGAATTTCCCTGACAAATATATTTCAAAAAATGTGGCAACGCTCTTTAGGGAAATTTATTGATTCTTTTAACACAAATTACGTTTGCTGCATCACTAAATTTGAATATTGAGGTTCATCAACATCTGGCCCATTTGGAAATAAAAGCTGTCAACAACGACGCCTATTGCGTGTTGGCCTTTTTTGCAATGCGGTTAGCTGAAGACATTATTTCGTGCAAACTATTTGTCAATTTTGTTCCGTTTACATTCCACATGTAATTAAATAGCAAAAAAATAGTAAAAAAAATAATTTCCCGGACTTGGAGTGAAATTTCCGAATTTCCCTGACTCCCGTACAGTACGACACGTTTGGCAACACGGAAATGTCGCCTTGCTGTCTGCTCACATCCATTGTTGCATTGGACGTCGTTCTTACAACAGTTGGAAGACAGTAAACATGTTTGGTAATGTAAACAACAATGACAGTACGGAGCACATCTTGGCCATATTACTGTGCCCGCTTGTTGTGTGTTTTGGTGACGTCTTCGACACCAGTAAGACAGTGGAACAAGTACGGCAACGTGTACCACCATGAACCTTTGTTAATTCTGTTATTTTTCGCTTCAAGCCATGGTTACTCAGCAAACGAGAATAGTATCGGTTCTCACACATAATGATTGTACACATTTACCAGCATTAATGATGATGCAATCATTTGTGGTGCTTAAACTGCTGTGATAGGGAGTACATGTATCTTTCTAACATAGCTGTTAGTCAAGTCGACGTGAGCTCACATTACTTTCAGATGAAAGCCCATTATGTGAGGAGTGGATGCAAGGAGCTACAGTGACAACACATAGGGGGCACTGCATGCACCCTCAATGTAAGTCACCATGCTTCTAATTTCCCTATTCAACTCGCTGGACTTGGTTTAATGAAGAGACTGATTTACGAGCTAGTTTCATGAAGTTTAAAGAGCAAGCTTTAAATTATTTAATAGTATACGGGATGAAATTGTGACGATACGGTTCCCTACAGAATACAGCTAATCAATGATTTATTTTGTGCCATGCTCTTTTTTTGAGTTTAATGTTCTCGGCTGGTGTGTAAGAGGTGAACGTTTAGGCCCAAGGGGTGACAACTGTACAAGCGTCCCTACCTAACCACTTCCCTAAAACATAATTTTAGCTTACCAATTTACCTTTCTAAATTTAAGCTGTATTTATCCAATAGGATGGTGGAATACGTCGAAGCCAATACCCCTAACATTAATATCTAAGCAAAGGTGAGTGAAAATTCGCCACCTTTTCATTCAACTGCCTCCCTTGGTGGCTGTCTAGCCTCACCATTGAGCGCAATAATGAGGTTATCAGCTCCCAGACTTCTGGCAGTCACCGGGTCGTTCTGAATATGGTGGCTGATGACAGTCATCCTATTCCTCCATGAACAGCTGGAAAAGATTCCGTACACGTATGTCCCTGCCGCAAATACCCAAGATGAGGTGAGAACACAGAGCTCCTAGGCATGAACGGAGTCCGGTCGAATGATCTGGTTGGGAGACTGCTTGAATGCCCTTTGAAAACTGTACGTATCCACAATGTAACCAGGGAGTGTGATAATGGGTCCCTTGCCTGGACGGTTCGAGTCTATGTCAATTTTAAAAAATAGAAGTGAGAGGGGTCCTGCTGGGTTCCTCTCAGCCTCGCTGTTTGCCCTGGCTCCTCACACGATCGTCGCCAAAAGCTCACTCGAATTGTTTTGTAGCTTCTAGATAGTATCCAATTGCTCTGCACCCACTAGGGCCTAGAGCACTCACCGTGATGGGAGCTCTTCCGGTCACTGACACTTCATTCAAAACTCAGGTGGCAAGAAGAAAGTCACTTTGCTCATGCTGTCGAATAGATTTAGCGTACATTGCCACAATTTGTGTGATTTCTAAATGGGGTTCACAAATTTCATTGGAGTTCGTAGGGAAATCGCAGCTGCGATATTTGAGGCAACGAGAAAGGCAATGTCCCAGCATGACCAAACACCGACACAAAGTGCACACGACAGACATGATTAAGGATGAATGGAGCACAAGAGCAGAGAATTTTGCCTCGCACTGTGTCCAGAAACGAAAGTGAGGAGTAACGGAGTGGCGTTCTTAAGCTATGTAATGTGGGACGTTGCCCTGGTGGGGAGCTGGTACATATGTCTAAGTTTAAGGGTTAATATTGGTCATTATTTCGAAACAAAATATGCTTAAATTTAGAAAGTATTTACTTAAGTTAAGTAACAAGTAGGAGACAAGTAAAAATAACCATCAGAGGTTTTTCCGAGCAGACTGTGTCTCTCGCACTGGTTAGCTTCGCTTCGCATCAATGCAGATACACAGTCTTTGCCCAGGCACTTAGGCTTAGATTAGTATAGCCACCTAAACTTAATTTGCCAAGTGGGAAACTAGGGGAAGGAAACGGCGCCGACTAGGCCCAGTACCGATATATTAAACACTCATTCCCAGTAAACACATTACTGTTACCAGACTTTCTGCATACACCGAATAACAAAACAGACTGCAGTTGGTGTTTCCTTACCTTTGAGGGACGGGTGGCATCTTGCCTTGCATCTGTGGATGCATATTTGCCTTGGGTGCTTCGGCGGCTGCACGCGTCTTCTGGTGGCGAAGAAGCAACAAGCGACCCAATTCCTCACACCACATGGACAGCAGCGCTGCAACAAAGTAAAATATTACATTTTGAATTTTAAACATATATTTTGTGCTTATTAGCTACACAAGTGCATTTATAAATCTGTAAATAAATAGAAATATACATTCAAGAGCATACAAAGCATCAAGATACTAACAAATTTCGTTAATCAAACCAAACACTACCCAGTAATGCTACGTCGCGAAGAGACCATGTGACAAATGCATGCATTTGTTTATTGTAAATGTACTCTGAAACGCCCTCCACGCTGCCCCGCAGGCTACTACCACCATGGCGACAACGCAGCCCTATCGGAGTCGGAGGTGCAACACAATCGGTAGGATGTCACGTGTACTGTCCTTCCCTTAGTGCGGTTGTTTCAGACGAAAGAGTATTGGTCAGTGAGATGGTCTTGTTTGTTCTGGGGCCGATGGCCATGCCGATTTGGAGTAGACTATGAAAAATATGACCAACCAAAGATAAGAAATTGTGTTATAGTCCCCTCAATTTGGATTATGTAGGAATACCTGGTCTAGCCTAAAGTTTGCTGATGATGTTCTTTTTTGGTTGGTATTACTAAATGCACCACAAAGTTGTGAAGCCAATGTTCATATTTTACTAACCGTGGCTACGTCTGGTTCGATAGAGTAGCGACAAGAACTTGGAGCTGATTTATGGAATACACGAAGTGCCTCGAGTGAGTGTATGGTGTGGTATCTGGAAGGGAATTTTACCACCAGCTGGCGTCAGGTTGTTTGTTTGTATGCAAACCTGGCGTGGGAAGGCAAAATTGATACATCCGTTGAGAACACAAACTGTGTGAACCGCTTAGCAGCCGGATTTCGTCGAGTTCATTTCTGGGATAGGAAAAAGGTGGACCACATACTGTCCTTACAAGACATCCTTGGTGCTTTCGTTGATGCAAAAGCCTACACATAGTTGGATAGTTAATGTGATTTTGTTCTAATGCAACAACCGCCAAGGTTCTCGTGTTGTTCTATTGTGTGATCTGCACTATATTGTCCGATTCCGATGTTGTCGAATGCAGCATTGCGTCTTTCTGAACTTCCAGGCAAGTGGCCATAAACATAAATGAGATTCTGATCTGCCGGCCACGGACACAACAGCTAGCTCGCGGGCTGCTGACCTGCTCACTTGGCTAGACCACGTGAGCTGTAGGCATCAGTATCGGGGGTTGTCATTTCTTCATGAACGATAACGTTCCCTTGTACCGATTTCACACCACTGAATTTGTCTCATGCCAGACGCTCGCTCACCATTTTACACTACATCTCATCTCGTCACACTACATTTCATCTCGGGCCAGCTCGTGCTAGTTGCTTGGTTCTTGTTTCCGAGCCAGCGTGGCCCCAAGATTTCTAACGGCCGAAGCGGTCCAGAGGATAATCATTCTTCCAGCACAAAACACCCTTATTCCTCATGCTGCTTCCGTATACAATCCTTTTGTTGTGGGATGAGGACTTCACCACTCGCCCCTCCCGCTAGATGGGATGAACACGGCCGCTACAAATTTGTGAATACGAATCCAAAGCGAACTGGCCTGGGTTGGCCCTCAATTAGCCCTGACCAGCAAGTGCCCGGTGAATTCAGTAGCATGAAATTAATATTACGGTACCACACGTCAGCCGACTTACAGGATAGAGAGCCATACGGGCTAGGTCCGTGGTAAATAAATTCAGTTTTAACCCTTCTCCTTTACCTTTGGACTTCACACCAGACTAGGAAATTGAACCCTGAGGCCTAGTGGTAGCTTAGGCCTTTGGTCTTAAAGGTCAAGGGTTCAGTTCCGTACTCAGGCAGTCTGACATTTAAGTCCAAACGCAACAGAAATAGGACTGCATCTCTATTGATCGTCTGCTTACTCGTTCAAGCTGCAATACGTCGGTCACCGTTCTAAGCTCCGTATTCATCCATCTCATGCCTCAATTCCTTTTGCACTTTTTTTGTGTAATATTATGTTGCAAATGGAGTGTTGTCACTTGTGTTACTTTGCAATTCCAGTGAATCTATTCGCACAATGAACAATCCACAAATACCACACGCACGTTCCAAAATTTCCGCAAGTTGGCAGAAGTGCAAAAGCAGATGTTGGATTTGCTTGCAAATAGAAAGGGTTATTGGCACGCTGACGGATTGACAGACGGGAAGGGGGGTTGGTATGGGGTAGATGGGTACTCCCCCCCCCCTCACGGCGCGGGCTGGAATAATTTCCCCACCCACCCACGCACAGCTACGTCACCGCGTACGCGACGCGCCAGACTGAACTACTCGAAAAATCACGGTAGAGAAGGGAGACAGACAGGGGTAGGTAGGTGTGTGTGGGACACAAGAGAAGGAGGGAGGGTTAGGGAGGATGAACAGTGGTGGGAACGGCTGCCGTGGGAAAATGCCGTTTAGCCACCCACCCACACTCCCCATCCTGTCTGCCTACCCTTGTCTAATCTACAACAAACCAACGTAAATTGTTGATCGACTGTTTCTTGTGTTTTGGAATAATTCCTTCCGTTTGGGCCAGAGTAGCAGATTTTGTTCTTATGTGATCCCTTAAATGCTTTACCAAATTGGGCCAAGTTCTACGTTTCTGCACTGACAGCAGCAAAATAATAAACAAATATGTAAAGATGTCCGTCGATGCATCGCAAAATAATAAATAAATAAGTAAAGATGTTCGTCAAAAACACTCATTTGCAGATCAGCACACGATTACAAAGAGTTTTGATCACTTTTCAAATTTGTTTTCTTCAATCCGCAAAATATTTGCATTCAAATACACCATACGTAATGTAGTTTAGAGAGATTTAGACGCATTTCGAGAGATCTTTTATCTAAAGTTCAAGCATTCAGATTCTGTAGGCGCACACATTAAACAATCCGCCACCAAAGCCTTTCGGACCTATACGCTAACGCAAATGCCAGATGAGCTGTCATTATGCGGCATCAGCTGCACTTTGTAATACCAATTAGCCGCCCGTAATAGACCAGAAGAGGTGTAAACACAAGTTAATCAAATTTACTTCGTTACACGTAGCTCCTCACATTAAAATATTTTTCACCTTTGACTTAAAATATTAGTGCGTCGACTGCTTTGCTCTTTTCACAAATTAAAAATTTCCTTCACACATGGGGCAAGCATTACGGTACAATTCATTCACAGATTTACCCGTCCATGGCTTGTTTAACAAACCGGGCACCGCAAAGCATTTTTGAAGATCCGTAACGTGGTGTACGTATCGTCGTAATTTCGGCTGCAAGTGTTCCGCAGCTGAACTATTAAGTTAAACTACAGTATGTAATTTACCGACTCGGCATACCTTAAACCCCACGCCCCTTAACAGATGGAAAACAGCTTTACTTAAAAAAAATATATTAAAAAATATATGAATAAAGCAACTAAATTCTAGATTCTTTTACCACTACTTATGTACGATTTTTTTGAAATCTGAGCACTAGTTCCTGGTTCCCCCGACCCCCAAACACACACACTTGTAAGTATCCAAGTAAACTAGCTCGTCAGATGGGAAGATCCGTAGTAAAGAGTTATTCATATTCAGTGTAAGCCAAATTATACAAGTACTACATCTAATCCTTAATGCAGAAAGTATGGTAACCAGTAACGTGGTTACAGGGACGGCATGTCCAAAAACCACAATTTGCAACAATACGTATTACTCATTACGTATCTAGGGGATGATTTCCCATTCCGCAGAAAATAAAACGGCTCAAGATTTTTCTGTGAAACGGGATTTCCCGTTTTGCAGAAACTCGTTTCGCCGAATCAAAATATTCTTTAAGTATTTCACATTGGAGAAGTTAGAGATAAACTCCTACTTGGAAGGAAATTGTGATTAGTTGAGGTTTCTGATGTTACGTGTTCAGCCGCAACGAGCGAGGCACGTAATGGGGGGGGGGGGGTGAAAGAATTATTCTGCGAAACGGGATTTTGTGAAAATTTTCAAAACAGTCATACGGGAAAGCCAACGTGGAGGCAAGTACCTTCCAGGATTCCCACCAAGCTTTTCTGTCAGACTGGACCCAACCTTTGGGATCTACTTTGCTTTATATTGGACCATAGATCAGAAAGATAACTAGACGTAGCATTTTACTTCTTGCAACCCACAATGCCTCTGATAATGGTTTTGCTTTCGAAGCTGTCAGAAGGGAAAGCATTATCACAGGTAGTAGTACCAGCAACCAGGATTGTCACATGACATTTTGGGAAAAAGCAAGCGTCCAAAGAAAAGGAAAAACATTAGGGGCGAGGTGCCCCGCTGGGTTGTCTACGATTTGTTCTACTAAGCTGAATTTGTTAAATGAGGGCTTTATAAAACGAACAAATTTGTATAAAATGTATCAGGGTGACTTGAGTTCAAACGATAGAACTGTAGACAGGATTTCTTGAATTGAAGGGGTTTGTTTCCACCAAGGAATTTGCACTCTCTCCTTCGAGCTAGGGGGTCTGAGGGAGCGTTGTAAGCTTCCCCAGCAGGGTTCGGGGCAGAGCTCCGGAATCTAATGCATTTTAGCCTATTTTGAAACCATTTCTGGCCTATGGTTTGAAATTTAAAAACTAAATGCAATATATAAAAAATGCACCTCCGAAAGTGATTTGCGTTAAAATTGGAAACCGCAGGATGCACCACAGCGTGATTCCAACTCGTTTGAAATATTGAAAGAAAAGGCCTAAAAAGGCTCGAAAAGGCACTTTCGTCAGGGAAAAAAAAATAACAAAAAATAGTGCATGTGGTAACCAGCCGCAACTACAACTCGGACCCCACGTAGAACTGGACGACGTAAGTTACTGTATCTCGTTAACGTTCTAATATATGATTGGACTACGAATTCCTTTCCATCTCGAGTGGTTAGGTAAATAGAAATGAGGTTAATAAACTAACCACCAGGTGGCTCCGCAGCTCATTAGTGCCATTTCACCACCAAATTTAGTAACATAACGTCATTGATCACATCCCAACATGCATTGTTGCTCTCCTCTTCTCGTTTGACAGGATCATGAATAAAACACGTCTGCACGTTCCTTTGAGGATTTAACAATTTAATTCAACACCGGCTTTGGAAGAAACATAGTCAGAACTGCTAGTTTTGTTTTGCCATTACATCTTATCGAAGCAACAGCGCGACGCCATCTTGGATGTAGGAGGTGTGACGTCAACAAACATGAATGGAGTAGCAGCCAATGGGATGAAATTATCCAAGACTCTCAGAGTATACGTCCCTTACACGAGTAGGAAACAATGCAATATGTTTTCAGAACAATAAATAACACCCCGACAACAGAGCGAGCTTGATTTGCCTGCCCGACATTACTTTGAGCGTTTCTCAACAACGACATAATCGAAGCGTTTGCATTCTAGCAGGGTTTCTTTTTTTGCTTCCTGTCCATAAAATGTGCACCATGCTCGACTGAAGACTGAAAAGGTCACCTCAGAAAGAAGAAGAACAACAAAAATTCTTAACGCATTTTAAAACCGAAATCGTAAATTGAAATCGAAACCGGAAAAAGACATTACTTCGAGAAATGGCTTTGTGGAAAGAAAACCAAAATTCTCACACCGAATGCCACTCGTGTGTTTATGAAAACCGAAATTTATGCGTTTTAGCTCTCAACTCCTTTCCAGCAAATTTCCCTTCGATCTAGAGAAATTAAATCTGGAAAAAAATATCGTTTTAAAACTCACACACAAATAGTCAATTTCATGGAAATACTCGGGATATTATACGGAGAATACGGAGTTCGAGTGGTAATTTTTAGACGGACATGGTCAGCTGTGAGGAGAGATTTATATCCAAGAAAACCGTGAAATTAATTGTCACAACTAGTGGAACGAAGAACCCTAACATACCGTAAATCCTCTATTTGGGCCCTTAATTGTAGCCGGTCTGTAATTTTAGCTAGTCAATCACGAATTAGTAGTAACCGGTTCAAAACAGGGCGATTTTGGAAAAAAAATTATATAAAAGAGCATGTATACTGATTCTACATGTACACTGACAGCGTAAATTTCCGTTAAAAATGTTGTAGTAGCCGGTTTCTAATTGTAGCCGGGTCAAAATGGCTTGATTGTCAACCAGTGGTTCGGGCTACGTAGTACGTATAGAGGATTTACGGTAACCGCAGTTTCAGGTTTTGCCTCCTTAAGTACACTGAACCCACTTCTCAGTGGGCATGAAGGTTTCAAGTTCAGATTTTTGATAAAACAAAACGAAAAGCTATATAATAACCAAAAAGGTAACGTTATTCAAATTGTACAGGGTTTTTCTTGTACAATTCTTACTCAAAGAAACTTTAAAATTGCACTGCATTTATAGTTGCATTGCATTGCATTCATTACTTTTGCTGAACCTATAGTTTGTACCACATTATGTTTGCAGGAAATTTACTGTATGACGCCCCGTTTTCTTCAACTACGAGTACAAAAAACACTAAATGGCCCACTGTTAGAGTCCAACAGTAACTGTGTAAAGTCTACAAGTGTGACATCCACATGATTTTGCACTCGTAGTGCAGAGAAACGTGGCATCATACAACCAGTTTCCTGCAAACATAATGTGAAACAAACCAATCGTCATCCGACGTAAACTAGTGACCGTACACATGAAAAACCATAATGTTGGAGCTTATTGTACGTTACAGAAATACAAAGAAATCCAATGTAGGAAAGAGGGGACTTGGGTATTCAAACCAACCAGGAAACCTCAAATGTTGGTGGGGGCCTAGATATTGCCCAGAATATATCCTATAGCTGCTGAACAAGTCTGGTGGTTTCTGTCCAGATTACTTGCCAAGTACTACCCCTACCCTGCGGCCACTAGATGCAACTTGAAAAAATAAAAACCAACGCTGTACGAAATGATGTACACACAAACGTTTTAATTCAGGTCAAAGCTGCCACTTGTTTCGTCTTCAAAATGGAAGCGCACAGAAGTAGAAACCAAAGGAAAGCCTCTGTATACTGACTCAACAAAAACGGAGCACTCCCCACCCCCTCCACACACTTTAAAATTACTGAAAAGATAAAGAGGTCGCTAGCATTTAAACAAGTTAGAAAAATAACTAATTGAAAATGCCATGCAGAATAATTTATATGTCGAAAATCAAAGACGACATCCTTGTGATAAAACAGACGATTACATTACAATGTGGTTGATTTCATCTGGTAAGCAGCGAAATATTTAGATTCCGTTAAGTGTTGCTAAATCCCGTTGCCTCTTGCACCAACAATAACAGGGCGTTTGTAGGCTGCTGCAATAATAGACGAAGCTGGTGTCTTTAATATCTAAACTGTCGGGTTCGTATCGACGTATAACATCGTCCATCCCTCCACACATCATAAATCAAGTTGTTTAACCAATTCGTGTTGTAAACAAATCTCTCAGATTGAACTCCTCGCGTCACCAACCGACGCATTTGATGGGCTGAGTCAATTGATCTAAATATCAAATAGCAATTCGTTGAACCTATCACATACAAAAAAAATTAATCTTCCGAACATTCCCGTGTGAAAAATTAATCTACTCAACTTCTTGGTCAAAAATCAATCCGTTGAACGTCTTTGCGTCAAAAATCAATCTGTTGTATCTCTGGACGTTGAAATCAATATTTTGAACTTCGCATAAAAAAAAATCAATCCGTTGAACATTCTTTATATCAAATTCAATCTTCAGGAAGGCTTAACATAAAACCTCAAACCTTTTGAAACTCTTTGTATCAAAATTCAGTCATTTGGCCCTCTTTGCATTAAAAATCAAACTTTTTAGATCCCTTTGCATCAAAAATCAATCTGTTGACCCCACCCCATGTCACTAATAAATACACCGAACTTCTTCGCATCAGAAATTATTGATCTTCCTAATGTTTGGTTTGTTTTCCTCTTTCCTTTATATAATTTGCAGTCATTTATGCATATTTATTTAAATCACTAAACGGTTGTTCTATTCCCACACCCCCCCCCCTTCAGATTTCCAGCTACGCTTCGTATTATTTGTAAAACTGAATAGTATTGTCATCTTACTATAGTGGAAAAAGAGTGTCCAAAAAGGCGCAAGGTGGGGGGAGGGGGAAACTATTAATCGGTCTAAACTGTTTTTGGAATATCTCCTCAAATCTGCACCGCACAAACCATGACGGCCACCATCTTGTTTTCTCTTTCCTTCTAACATTTGCTTTTATTTTTTTTTCCTATTTCGTTTTTTTTCTTCCGTTTTCCTCTTTCTTTCCGTCTTTTCTTCTTTTCCCAGTAGCAGGAGAACGACGAAGATCCCTGACGTACGGGATCACCTACACTCCTTCCTTCCCTTTCTAGGATCAATAGGGAAGAGTCCACGGAACGAAGGGGGGTCGGGCGGGTTGCAAAGAAACCGTGCCAACAACACGAAAAAGTAACCAACCCCCAGACATGCTACATACGTAAAACGTTCCAGGTTTTAGCTACCTTTTCCTAGCGGGTCTTCACTAGATAGCATCCGTCAGAATCAGTCGCCACTTATGTAGCTTACTGCACAATCCCCCTTGCCGCATCAAAGATCATCAGGCAGAAAGAAGTTCCCCCGAACAATCAGGTAAATAAAGGGGGTTACTAAAACGTAAACGCTTTGGTTTTCAGATGCGCTAGGTAGTAAACACCTTGCTACCGAAGTATTACCTGCTTATTTAGCTCCGTCCACAGCCAGACTTGTCTTAACACCAAACTGACCAAAACCTTCACCAAGTGGCACTAACTAGGAAGGCTAGACCTATACCGGGAACGAATCGGTTACCACAATTTGTGATATCGACATCGGCCCGGTATCGACAACTTTTGCTGAAATATTGATAACTCAGGAACCGTTCGGAGCACCACATGCTGTTTGCGGCATTTTGCTCAGGAAATTACCGTGTAACTTCGTAGCTCTCTTGTAACTGTTGATTACTATTTTTTTTTTTGTAATTTCATTTTAATAATTATTGGACTTTTGACAAAAACCACACCGCTGATAAAAAAAAAAAAAAGCGGGATTAAATTTAGGCGCAGTATCGGCAAAAATTTAAGATTGAATCGGTGCGGTTATCAAATCGGTAAAGTTACAGCTTACTAACAACATTAGGCAGTAGGGTTTCCGTAGAGGTGACATGATAAACCAGACTCGCTTTTTATTTATTTTTTTGTCATGACTATGCATCTCTAGTATCTTCTTACCACGTTCGATTGATTTGATTAGCATTTATGATGCAACATTCAATGTTAAAAAGAGAGCTGATTATGGGTAAATAAACAATTTCGGCCAGTCACAATTTTAATTATGCAAACGAGAGAAAAAAAAGATACAAGGCCCAAGGTGGGCAAAAAGTTTTTTCCTTCCCTGACTTCAATTTTTCCTTTAACTTTAATTTCTATATTGCTGCTTAATTTCAATTTATACATTGCTTAATTCTACTTTAGGTGGAAAGTGGAGGACTGCTATACCACGCGCAATGGCTGTTTGCTGTGACGTGCACATCACGTGACTGGGATAGTCCAATCAGACGGCCAAACAGCCGTTGTTCTCGTTCGTCATTGGCTAACTAATGGTGACGTCACAGCAAACAGCCATTGCGCATGGTATAAGCAATAACAAAAAAATGTATTCACTCTCGAATACTTATTTCAACTGTTGACAAATCAGTGCTCACCACACTCCACCCCCAACACCAGTCTAGCTATACTTTTATCAATTTCCACTTTCAAAACAAAGAAACCATAAATAGTGGTGCATAACCATAAATTAAGTCCTACCTCAATATTTAGTTGTAGCCCCCAACAACCCCTCCAATTGAAATTCCACTCCCCCCCCCCCCAAAAAAAAAAACCTATTCTATTCCATTAAAATTGCAAAAACTGTTTGTTGCGCCTTAACCAACGCACACAGACGTGCTGCCGGGGGTACCTGATTTATTAACATTCCTACTTCTCATTTTTTCCATTTTTCACTTATCTACTTGCCATTTTTTCACACACCTTGTTTTTTTCTTTTCACATAATTATGATAGGCCTATATCCCAACACTGTTTCACAATTTTTCAATACAAATTTTTCTTTACTAGATAGTAATCTTTGTAATTTCTATACTATTTCATTTTTTGTTTGGTTTGTTTTCAGGATGGTTTTTAAAGTTGTAATAAAAAAAATAACGTTACACCCATGTAATTATTCTGCTCGGGCCTACATTTACGGGGCATAATTTGATTATTTTCACTTTTTTTTATTTACTAATTTTTTTATTTATAATTTTTTTATTATTTTCTAATTCTATTTTTTTACTATTTATTTTTTTTAATTTACTAATTTGGTTTATATTTTATTAGCAAGGTGCGCATTTTAAGGATGTTGGTCAGTGGGGGGCAAGTTTTGCAGTCCGCCAAAAAAATGTTTAATGTTTACCCCTTCACGTAGCGATACCCAATTTCTAAACAGCATAGGCCTACACATTGTTATTTTTGTTGATATAACATACGAGTGAGAAACCAATCTCTGTCAGTGAGCCCTCCCTTTTCCCACCTGCTCCGAGTGTTATCCAGTTTTTAGCCAATCACAACTCGTTCACGTCACTTGTACAGAATTCTCGTTTAACGCGACGTACTGCGCGATTCGGCGAGAAAGAGGTCGTTCAAGAAGCAGAGATGTATGTAGCACAACCTCCCGCTGAAGATGCTACGAGACGCTGGTCTTTTGGAACGCATCTGCGGTTGGCTGCCTCGGCGGGATGGCGAGCGAGGGTCACGTGTCCCCCCCCCCCCTCATGTTACGGTAATGACCATTTTGACACGGTCTAAAAACAAGCTGCTTATTTGTGGGAAGAAGATTCACCCAATTGGAGAGGGCGCCACCGTCTCAATATCCACCATCATCGTTACTTGAAACCAGGAGGGAATAGCCGGATCAATGAATCGCCAACTCCAGACAGAAGCAAAATCAAGAGGAAATCCGGATAGATATTCGCGAAAATGACGACATTATCAGCTCTTGAGGGAAGCGTTTAAAAAAAAAAACAATTAGCCTACACAAACCAAAATTTTAAGGATGGTTACGTCAGACAGTAGTTAGGATTCGTCCGTCAAAGGCAATACAGAGGGATGGATCTAAAAAATAAAATAGGATGAAACTTCCATAAAAGTTTGGAAAAGTAGAACCTTTCGTTTGATTGCTGCAGGAATGCTTATTTTCATTTATGTTTCGAAGGTGAATTAAACTGCAAATTTTGTATGATCTTTTTTTTTTGTTCGCGGAAAGATGTTCCTCGACGAAAAACTTAGTACCGTATTCCGTACGTCCTTACACGGCACATAATTGACAAAAGCCTTCAACAAGAAACCATGTTGTGTACATACACCATGAGCGTTGCCTGAGACAGTCATAGGGCAAGGCGGCAATTGACGTTTACGAAAGGGACGGAAATAAGACAATAACGGAGCAAAACCTTTCCTGCAAGGTTCGGTGACTAAACAAACATACATAACATCTTCAAAGAAACAAAGAACAAAAACTGTGTGGTGGCAGTTGCACAATAAATCAGTCACAAATTCCTGTCTTGTCACCAAAAAAGAACTGCCACTAAATTAAAGAGTCTCGTTTTGGCCCTTTGAGACGACAATCTAGTGTTGAAAGATGTTGGAATGAACTTATCTATCGCCTTAATTCCTCCGGAAAGTTGAAATAACTTGTCAACTAAACTGTCAATCCATCATCGTCCCTTGATTAATTGAATTGCTTTGACTTGGTGTGACTTGCAGCACGTATCAACTCACGTTAACCCTCCACATTCAAGGCGCCCAACAATCTGTCAACTGCGCAAAAGAAAATCTTCAAATCAAATAATTCCATAAGATTTTGGCTCCCCCTCTTTTAAATTCCAGACAGTCGCCTTATTTAGCTGCAATCTCTCTGAAATTATGCTGTCATAATTTATGCTAATTAATAAACTATTTCTGAAAGTGGTTGAAATAGGAATTGGTTCAAACTTCAAACTGAATTTCCACATTGGGAAAGGATTTGATTGTCAATGAAAAGACAAAATTAATTAGATAAGCATTGTGGTTAAGCGGGCGGCAGAGGAACAAGTAAACTGATGTCATCTGGTTGGTCACGTCAGTGGCTATGACATCTATTCTGAACTTTATCTCCATCCTCCTATGATCATCGGAGTTGTGTGGTTCGAATCCAGGAGTTCACTTTCTTCTACAAACATTCCTTTGCTTCAGACACCAATTGAAAAGATGTCCAACAAATTAGAATTAATAAATTGTTTGGAAATGAACTTGAATTGAAACGGAAGATTTACGGAGGCGAGAGGGCGTAACAGCTGTTCAGCACCGAATCAGCATGACTTAACATATCACAGGCCCAGCCCATGATAACGTAAAGTCGCTGATATCGTGCTGAACAGCTTTTAACACCAAAATTAACAGCAGTTCAACACCAAATCAGATTGACTTTGCCTTATCATGGGCTATCCCATGAGACCCTCCCATGACTTTACTTTTTCATGGGCTATCCCATGAGACCCTCTCATGATAACGTAAAGTCACACCCTAATTTGTTGCTGGACAACTGTTATTTGGTGTTAAAAGCTGTCCACCACCAAATCAGTGACTTTACCCTATCATGGGAATGGACCCAAGGGAGGGTACCTTAGGAGAGGCCCATCATAAGGTAAAGTCACTCTCAGCTTTGGTGCAGAACAGCCTTTATCCTCTCTAGTGACTTCATAAACTGATCTGTGTTGTCACCGCCGACGTAAATTCGATGCTGAAACACCTTACAAACTTTACTGTATCCGTTTTTCATTACTGATGATTTGATTACGGGTTAAACTTGAAGCTCTGAAAGTGTTTTTGCTGCTTAGTCTAATAATTAGCCTACATTTCAAATTTCTGTATTTTTCCATGGAATTCTTTTATTTTCACCCTCAAAGTCAGGACCGGGTTGTAGGAAGCACAGCTCAAATACGCACAATCGTCCATAACATGTAATGCCATCACCACAATGGTCGAGGACCCAGAAAGACACTCGTTGGGTCGAGGACCCAGAAAGACACTCGTTGGAGCTAAAATAAAAAGTAATTCCCACGACAAAACTTTTAACAGGTTACCCAGGCACCATGAAACATTTACCATATACAGGGGGCAGCTGCTTGCCATGTGTCGCAGCTAACAAAGGTGTACAAATCACATACCTTTCTTTTAAAACAGTATTATTAGGCCGACCGCGCACTGAGCGACTTGGCCGTGCGGCTAGGTCGCTGCAGCCAATGAGAATGCTTACCGTTTATGAAAAACCACGCACTAATAATTTTCATTGGCTGCAGCAACCTGGCCGCGCGGCCAAGTCGCTCAGTGCGCGGGCGGCCTTAGTTTTTGGTATCTTTCTGAACAGTTCATGTTTCACAAATAGCATTCCTATTTTTTTTTTAGTTTCCGTTAAAACAAATTTGGAGTACACTATTCAGTTTTCTTTCAATCATAATTTTAATTATCCATGGAAGCCAGAAAGCCACTCTCTAATTAAAGACTAACAATATCGCTCACTCCACTGACATCGCTCCATGCTTCGTTTAGTCTATGCGATCCCCAAAACAATTATCGATGTACTAATTATCAGGAACAAACTCTTTGCAGTTGCACGTTTCGTAGTTCTGGACTTGTTTATCAGTCTGGTGTCGATCAAGTTTTATGGTTTTGGGGCAGGGAGTTTCTCTAAAAGTTTGCACTTTATATAAATCATTTTTTGGCCCAGCATTGCTCAAAGCTTTTAGGTTTTGCCGTTCAAATGTCCTCATTCCCCTCTTTCTCAATGCATCAAAGATATCTCAGCACCAGTTAAACGTACATTCCTCCTCAGTTTTGAAACATTACTTCAGATGCGTATAAATGTTGCAAATGCATCCATTTTGCTACATTCACTCTAACCTGCGTAAATGTTGCAAAAGCTATTTCGCGCAGGATGCTCGAATATAGTGAGAAGGCATGACCTTTTAAACGATTTAAATCCGGTAAAGTGGAATTTAGTCCACGACTGCCTACTAGAGTAACTAATAAGGCCTACGTAAGGCAGTATGGCCCTTGAAATTTTGACAACAAAAAAAAAACCGATGCAGCCTTTTTTTTCTCTCTCCCCAACCCTCCCCGACAATCGTCTTATAACTGACCTCTTAACAGACGAGGCTCGTCTGCAGTCGATACCACAAGTCGACGTTGAAAAACTCGACTGGCCATGGTAGTGAAGGGAGGAGGAACCACTTCTACAAAATGGTTGTTCATCGAACACTATCGCCCCTCTCGGCCACAATTCAGTCACCACCAAATTACAGGCACGCGGCTAGACCAGTCACTCCAAGACCTCCCCTCCCCCCTCCCCTAGATGGAAACGCCAACCACTGCAAGACAGTCTCATATCTAGAGACGTATTCTTTAGAAGTATTCCCTAAACAACGAACATTCAACCCCCAACAAAACGGTTGCTCACATGGCTAGACCTACTTCTTTCCATTCAGAATGCGTGCACTACGTTTAAAATACACAAATTCCAACTTTTCCAAGAACTCTTTTCCCCAATTTAGAGCATTTTGAACAATTTAAATTACGTTAAATGCTTCTCACGCATTAAAGTTCAGGATTGTTGACATCCGACTTTTACGGTTTTTCATGCAGTATGTTTAACCAGAAGCAAAAGAACCCACAAAGTTTCAGCCAATCAAAGAAGTGATATCAGAATAAAAATGGTTGCCGCCAAGTTGTCTACACGGTGTACCAAGTCTGATCAAAAAGTGTTCCCCTTAGAAAGAAGTGATATCACCACGCCAATGAACAACCGCCTTGCTACTCCCGCCGACTTATTAGATCGAAGTCACAAAGCCTGACCATTGCCACTATCGGTAAAGTTTTATATGATTGAAACCAGCAATCAAATGAAAGAAAACCTACAATATGATTAAATAAATAAAATCCATACTGAACAGTATTAACATACTGAACCATAAGTAAGAATAGGAGAGTAAAAATGCTCTTACCGCTGCACAGAAACTCTTGAAAATTTAGAAGTTGGACTAACTAAAATTATTTTTGGGAAGTATTTTTATGTTTACGATACAGCACAGCAAAGTACTTTACGAGTTTGTTTTTGATGGTATGAAGTAAGTATAAAAATACGTTTGGTATATAACGCTAGTACAGTAGTTTTAGCTTTTTATTGTTTATTAATATTATGTAGCCTGACTGACAGAATAATTAAATCAGTTTTCATTGAGATTGAGCCTTTTAATTGAATAAATTTTTTAACCATGCGGGGAATGGGGAGAGATGGTAGGCTTATAAGCCAAATTTATCCTTTTTTAGGATAAGCTCACAGTAGGAACCCAGGCATGCAAAACTAGAAACTAAAGTTGCATTTGTATGGAAATTAAAATTTTAGTCGTCCAATATAGGTATCGACATCTGTGTAGGATCGGATCGGTTTACTCTTCATCGGTATCTGCTCGCATAGGTAAAAACTCGTATCAGTCAATCCCCCCACGCCAACGGTTACCAGATAGTTATAACAAAATACTGGCCCTGGGTACGGACTTGGTGGATCTGGGCAAGGCGGGTTATATCCCAAACAGCAAAAAATATTGGCATGACATGTAAATGTGACGAGATATCTAAAGAATCGACCATTAATGAAAGAAAACGTCAATACACTTGACTATTTTTCAAGGTCACCCCTCACTTTGGACTGGAAAAACATTTTACGCCAAATATACACGTTATTTAAAACAAATGACAAGAGTGTCTTTATCTTGCACAGCTCAAAGCTTCATTATAAATTACGACAAAAAACAAAACTAAAAAAGACTTTTAAGGGCATAGATAGTTAATAATTTCAAGGATTATAAGGCCTTGTGTTTTTCAACAAATTCAAGCACTTCAAAGTACGTCAAGCTCCAGTAAAATGCAGTATGAAGGTCCTTTCAACCACTTATTTCCCTCAATGTTTAAACAGAGTTCGCACAACAAAACACACAAAAATTCAAGCACTTTCAAGGACCTTTCTTCAAAACCAATATAATTTTCAATGACTTTTCCAAGACCCAACACAATTTTTCAAGAACCTTAGTTTACTAATCAACAAAGGCATCAACAACATCACCAAACACTAAAATGTTTATGTTTTAGTCATGCACGTA
>JAHWFP010103191.1:0-14559 GCA_023313725.1 Lithobius niger | reverse complement strand
AGGAAAAAAACTGCTAATGGAAAATCCACGGGGAGAGAAAGGGGAAAAAACTACTGCGGAAAAAAAATTGTTTTATGTTTTGTTTCGTTTTTTTATGTTGTTTTATTAATATAGATAGGTTATGTCAGTTGCCTTGGCTCGAATTTCACCCAGTAGAGTAAGGAGTTAAACCCGAAAACCTTTTTTTCCTTAGCCTCTTTTCTCCCTAGATCCGATTCAATCGCCTTACAAAGAACGAATGAATATGTTTGAAGCAACAAAATTTTTAAAAAGATAAGCTCAGCAATATTTTACTGCAAGCAAGTTATTTCAAACATATTGCAAGTTGGTGCAATGTTTTTCAATCTAGGACATTATTTAAATTGCTGCAAAAAAATTAAATTCAAGGACTTTCAATGACATAGCGAACAATTTCAAGGAATTCAAGGCCTGGCATTTTTTCTCAACAAATTCAAGCACCTTGTTGGGAACCCTAAAAAGACACCTTTTTCCTTGCAATTTTACGAAATCAGCTTAATTCTTTTTTTTCCGCATTAAACGGCGAACAAGCAAGTTCCAATAATTCTTTTATTAAGTGGTCCATTTACCGAAATCTGCATCAGCAAAAAGCTGGCAATATTAACTGCGCATCTGCCTGAATGTCTGTCAGTCAAACGGATTGAGGTCACGAGGCAGTGAGTTGACCTCAATTCTTTCTCTGCCTCACCAGTTAACAAACAGCCTTGCAAAAGGGGAAACCTACACTCACTGTTCTTTACAGCTGAAAAGGTTGAAGTCCAAGGCAACCTTAACCAGCATTTATAGATGATAATGCACTAGACTTTTTTTTTAATGTCGACTTTGCACCCAGTCAAGATAAAATTACAATAGAGAAGAAAACACCTCTTAATGGAAGATCTTGTTTTGGCAACCAGGCCTCAGCGATGTTTACGTCGATAGTTTTGTCACATCGGAGTGTATTTACGAAATAGCGACTACCACACGTGGAGAATGTACAGTATTGTTCCCCAAAGTCTACTAGATTCTGTTTATTCTACGCATCACGGTTGGGTTTTCACGTGACATGTCAAATTCCACGCAAAAAACTGTCGAAAAAGTTGAAGAACCTTTAAAATCAATATTAAATCTCCAAGATTAAATATATACGATGCAAACCTATTTACATTGCCTTTTGCACCAGGGTTGGCGGGTTTTTGCCAACAAGTGGTTAAAACCAGTTTTTTCCAAGGCTTTTACCATCCAGGCGAAAACTGTTTTTGCTGCTTTGGCCAAAAATCTACTTGAAGTCAAATAAAGAAAATTATGCCTTACAATAGTCAAATAATAGCAAATTATGTAAGCTCCCCTTTGAACATGTCACATCGTTTACTTTATAAATTCATGTTCACTTCTTATACGTATGTGTATATATATATACCTTTCATATGCTTATTTTTCCAGTAAAAGATATTCTTCTAATCATCTTATGCAACTGACTGTCGGAAATTTGCTTAGATATTATGAGAAGAATATCCTTTGAAAATAAGCGTATGAAGCAGCTTGCTGGTTTTTACCAGTTTTAGCCGGTAATAACCAGAAAAAAACTGGTAAAACTAACTTTTTGCCACTGTCCCGGCAAAAAAACCAACCCTGTTTTGGACTTAAATGTCAGGCTGCTTGAGCGGCGAATTAAACCTACGACTTTTGAGACTAATTAATACGAAAACCAGTGCTGAAACAAATGAAATTACAGGTAATTTACTTAATTTCATGTTAATTTAATAACAACACCAGTTACCAGTTTTGTTAAGCAGAATGTGGCAAACTTATACATAGAATGAACAAAAAAAAACAGCTGAAGCAACAAGTAACAATGAACAGAAACAGCAAATATTAATTGGTCGGAGGGTCAACAGTACACGAATTTAAAACTAATATCAAGGAAATTTACAAAAGTAAATACTTAATCATAAGACTACCTCATATAATCAGAGATATGCCCATCCAAACGATTCTTAGCCAAAGGAGAGCAAGTTACGTAATCAGGTAGGCTATTCCACATGTTAACATTTCTACAGGCAAAGGAGTTCAAAGTAATATTAAACCTAAAGCGAGGTACAGTTAAGTTGTATTAAACAGCTAGTTGAAGATTAGCATCGCCAGCCAATAGAGGAAAACTTCGCAACCTAAACACTGTAAAAGGAAACTACTTCGTATCTCCAAAATCAGAATCTTAAATCAAAACTGAAACCGTAAATATAAATTATTTTGGAAAGAGAAAAGTTGATAATTTGTGGTATTAGAGCCGATAATTTTTAGTTTAAAAAGTTGAAAGATTCTTATCCCTAAATCTACTTACAGGAGAACGACAAAAACGCATTTGTAAACTATGGCTCGTAATGATGGTCCTTCAAGTTCATCAGAGTGTAACTTTTGAACTACACGTAGTAAAACAGCGGTGTCAATTAGGAAGTTGTAGACAACTTTAAGCCAATGCCATAGCGTAGAGCCTAAATCAGAATGGAATTCCGAGCTGACTCATAGGATTTACTGTCTGAAAATATCGTAAATTTGTATCTTGAAAGTTGGAAGACATTGTAAAACGAAGAAAACGCGCACAATTTCAAGATCAGAGCTATTTGAACAGTACAATATCTTCCAAATGTTCGATAGTCAATTGCGCCGAAGATGTTAAACCCAGCCGACGGTCTTCATCAGGCAGATTTCACAAGTCAACTGAAAAACTTCATCAAGCAGATGACAGTGTCATTTAAATTCGGTGGTTGGCGAGGCCTCTGCTAGTTCTTGGGCCGTTGCTCCACTTGTCCCTCAACACCACCTCCAAGAGACGGCCGTGCTGATACGTATCCAGGTTCCCTCTACTGTACTCCAGGAATTTAGTAGTTCCTACATGGAGAGTTCAGCAAGGTGCAAAGGGACAAGTGGAGCAATGGCCCAACAAATACCTGAGGCCCCACCAACCAACGAATTTAAATGATGCTGTCGTCAGCTAGACAAAATTTTTCTGTTGACTTGTGAGTGAGCCTGATGAAGACAGTTGGCTGGGTTTAACAGCCCCGGTGCAATTGACTATTGAAAATTTGCAAAATATTGTACTGTTCAAATAACCTTCAACAATGTCGGTCGCCACTGGCGAGGAAAGTTCAGCAGTTGGCGACTTGGTTTTTGGAGCTACTCGCCAAAATGGCGACTGATTAACAAAACCTGTTGCTGAAATTGTCATATCTCAGGAACCATTTTAGATAGAAACGAGCGGTTTGCGGCGTTGCGTGCAGAATTACAAGGGCTCTCCAACCAATTGTGTGTTGCCAGAAACTTAGCTGATTGGAGAGTTAGATTAATGCAAAAAATATTTTAAGCATTAAGTAGCAGCATAACTGCTAAAATTGTTTCTACATGGTGAGGAGGTAATGGGCAATGGCGAGTGCATTTTGATGTCTACCGGCCAAGTGGCGAGTACCACACAATTCACATTCGTGAAGGTTGTGTTCAAATATCTTTGATCTTTAAATTGTGCGTTCTTTCTTCATTTACAAGGATTTACAGCGATCAGATTTAGCAGAAAAACCACACTGCAGTACGCAGGTGGCAAGCAAGAAGTAACTACCTGGTGCTTGCTTGCCTGGGAGTGCTGCTGGAGAGCTTTTACCTCTTATCACCTGTAAATTCTATGATTCAGGCTAAATCCAGGTATGGTCCCCCCCCCCCCCCCCCACTGGTGTGTTTCTCACCAACTTGCAATTTGCACCTCTATTCTACGGTGTCTAGTTCAAAAGTTACCATAACATCAACGGACTTGAAGCGCATTCCAAGGTGATTCCAACTGCCAACATTACATGTCCCCTGATACGTAATTTCTGTGTTACATTTTTTAGGTCTGTAAATACATTTGCAATAGCAGAGGACAGAGGACTTCTCCAGAGGGTACATAATTACGCCAAGCGGTTCCAGATGGTTCATCCTGTAAATAATTATGACAAGACTGGATGTGTGCATGTTTCAGTCACATATCTCAGGACCACTGAGATAAGTGGCTGGCTGGTTGCATGCATGTTTAAAATATCATTGCATATTGTCTATTGTAAATATTGTAAAATCAACAGTGACCCCTCACTAGGTAGATCCCCAACTAGTTTGGATCAAAATGTGTAGATATACAACATTCAAAATACCAGTAATTCCAATTTAACATTTTTGTAGCATCAGCCGTTGAGAGTAGCATCAGCCCCAGGCAAGTGTTACAATCAGCGTTAATTGACACAGGAAATGATTAGGTAATAGGAAGCAAAGATTAGTATGACATCAAGAGATAAATGTAGACAAAAATAAAAATCACGTGCAGGCTAATAGCATATTTTTTTAAAGTTCTGTCATGCTTCGACTGTTTGATTACAATGTACTTAACGAGCTAAGGTGACATGATTTATTATCCCCGATGAACTTTGAAATTTGTTCAAAGTTGTATTTATTTTTTAAAAATAATGGGTGAGCTGAAGTTCCTTGTCAAGTCTTTAACTTTCAACCACTTTTAATGATGTAGGCCTAAGCTATTTCAAAATACAGGTAGGCCTACCTCGGGACATAGGCTTGTCATTGACATCACAGATCATCTAGTACTTTTGACGTTTCTTTCTACTGTTGAGAAATGTGCGTTGAGATGAAAAGAATGATAGCATAAAATATTAATATTTTAATAGGCCTACCTTGATTTGCACAGAAACAATCGATACTAACTTGTCAAGGCCTTTTCCAATACTTTTTCAAAAATTTTGATTTGTGTATTAATGATCTATTTGAATGGCTTACATACTTTTTCGTTGTTGTTCTTTTTGTGAATACGGTAATTTGCATGAAAGAAATTTATTTACATCGCAATTCCTAGTCTGTGCATTGATAAATTATGCACACTACGAAGTAGCTTCCCGATTTTAGTAAGAGGTTTATCTTGACTCATTTTCGGTCCTGTCTTACTGGAAATGGAGCAAAGTGCTGGTGAAAAATCCAGGGGTCTTTAAGGACTTAAAAAGTCTTTTTTCCAAGCCTAGAAGTCTGTTTTTAATTTATTTTTAGGGTGTTCAGGGGATCACTACGAACTCTGCATTAATTTGGACATATAACTTGATAATAGAATATTTTGCCACATAACCAAAATCTACTTAAAAATGCCGAGTCAATTATTTTGAAAAATTTGGCCCACGTAGAATAAAATACGTGTTACCAAACGAATAGTCACTTATTATAATTTTTATTTATTTTACCAAACTTTTTAAGTTTAAATCAGTACTTTGTTTACGAATATTTTGGCATCTTACCATTACTAAGTTATTTTGAAAAATGTGAAATGTAATGTTGTCAAACCAGCACCAATTAATATCTACCTGTGATTTTTATTTTATTTCAGCACACTTTTTTTTTTAAAGTTTAACGTTAAACAACATTTTGTTTACGAATAATTTGCCACTAGGACAAAAGCTTCTTAAAAAACTGAGAAATTATTTTGAAAACTTTTGGGTAAGGTAAAATGAATATTACCAAACCAGTACCAAACGAACAACCACTTACCATTATTTTATTTTATTATATTTTATATTAAAGTTTAACGTTAAATTTACACTTTTGTTTACAAATATTTTGCTTTAGGGTTAATTAAAATCTACTAACAACACCGAGAAATTATTTCGAAACATTTAGCCCACATAAAATGAATTTGCCAAATAGCGACAATTTTATTTTACCAATTCATTTTTCTAAATTTAACGTTATCACCACTTTGTTTACGAAAATTTAACAACACGGAGCTCCCAGCAAGGCTTAATAGCAGACAGCGCCATTTTTCCACCAGCCGACGCTTCAATAACAAGCCTAGCAGCGCCATCTTTTGGCGAAATCGAGCGTGAAATCAAACGAGTCTCCGCTCTTCCCGGTATTAATCTATATATATTCCTTTCATCAATATAAAAGCGTCTTGGGCGGTAGCACAATGGAGACAGTGGCGCAACCTGGTGGCGGCGGAGACAACAACAACAAACAACTCACTTCGAGAATCAATATGGCGAATGAACGAAGGTGCAAGCGAACGAAAGCTGCTCACCGACCGACCGCCATACAGCGCCAGCATCAGCCACAGTTCTCACGCAAACGACACAAAAAACGCAACGCTAACGAGCTGGGGATCCTGACAACAATGGCGCCCACCGTAACGTTATTACGTGTGTGTCGAGAAAGGAGAAAAGTGTCAAGCGATATGGTAACATGGCGGCCACTATTAGCAACTTAGAGGGTGGCGAAAGCGAAACAACAAGTCGTCAAATGGGCAAAAAGTAAACAAACAACATTCACATTTACGACGGCGCAAAATAAATACATACATAAATAAATTTTAAAAAAAATGGGTCAATGCTGTTCTCGTTTAAAAAAAAAAACAACCTCCAGGTGTACAAACTCCAGCACCCTGCCTGTTGAATGAATGGGTTTGTCGACATAGGCCTATTACTTTTGTACGTACCCCATCGACCCCCACGGCTTTTAACACGTGACGACCACAAAATTGAAGGAATCGATGTCATTTGCATAAAATAAATATTTCAACGTGAAAATATTTTCCAACAATCTCACAAAATACCCCATAATAAATTCTAAAATCGCATAATTTCACCGTAGCTCGCACACGAACACCAAACTATAGAGATCAGTCCCCCATGACATTTCCTTCCAAACCGAACTACCCCAACTCGTACTTTGTCTCTCTCCTCTCGAACTCCACGTGCGCGAGTATCTAACCCCGGGCAACGCCTGGGCCCCTCAACTCAACAAACCAGGCGCGTTCACTCATTCACATCACACAGCGCGGCACCGGCGGCTTTGGATTGGGCGCCCCTCAGGGTTAGGGGGGAGACCTCAGCAGTGTGGCGTTCATCAATCAAATCCCGACTGGTCAGTCCTTACCTGTCCATGGCCGGTGTTATAGCTCGGCCACACGACGCCGCGCGGCCGTAGCTGATCATCAGTCTGGCTGCAAACGGGAAGGGCCGCTCTGGCCAGCCATCTTCCTTCTGCTTTGCTTCGTTCACTGGGACGCGCCGTGCGAGCACCAAACACTCGCTTCCCTCCCTCCCTCCCTTTTCCCCTTCCCGATCACTGTTCTCAACAGCCTTGGCCTGGTGGGGCGCTGTTGCCCCAATCGACCACCCACCCTCCGAATCCAGAGAAACACACGGCGCGACGAGGCTGTTCCGCTTTTCCTCCCGCCGCGCTCCAAAAACCAACCACCAGAAGAGAGCAATCGAAAGTGCACATTTCGGGACAACACGCTAAACGCAGCCACTTGTATCCTTATGGGATGAAATTGTCATTCTTTCTTTTGTTTAATTCATTTTTCCTTGATTAAGTTTCCACAACACAAAATTAAATCGTGTCTTTATAAAATTTCGATAAAATTGGTATCGGCTCGCACCGAACGCAAAATTCTCGTCACACGTAAACCAACTCCCATACGGATCACGTTGGCTGCTGATAGACCCGAGAAAGGCGCGACCTCCTGATCGTCATCGACCAATCAGACGCGACCTGAAGGGCGAAGGGCGCTGCGAGCGTTGCGAAGACTATGACCCGAGGCCGAACCTGCGACCTAGGCTAGCCCTTCACAACACTGAGAACTGGGGGGAGGGGGAAATAGGACGGAGGCTTCCCTGTCAGGGAAAATTGGGAAAAGAGGGGATCGGGGTTTAAGATTCGGGCATGGCGGCTCCACCAACCAACCAGCCACCCTTCAAACTAGAAACTAGATTCTTTAGCGGGAGTTGATGCCTGCTTCTCGGGCATTGACTCGAGATCTGAAGAGAGACGCTACTAACAACCATCGGACCGAGTTATTGACCTTGGGCAGCTAACCTTGAAGGGGCCGCGAGGGGAACCATGGGAAGACAAACCTAGCAGGGCACGCGCTATACAGCTAAATTTAGGGAAGAGAGGCAGAGAAACCTGCCTGTTGACAGTACGGCAGCCGATCCTGGGACCCGGCGGGCCGCTCACACCGTTCGCTTCACACGATTTCAAAAACACGTTCCGAGATTACTGGAGTGTTTTAGCAGCCATTAATCCAGTGCGCGCCACCTCTGACAACTCTGAAATGTAGAGCCTCTAATTTCACTAACTTAATGGCCCTCAGTCCCAGCAACAACAAACAAACAATCGCTCCGTCTCCGGCACGACGCACGTCGCCCTCTACCGGCGGAAGTTAACAACTCTTGATTGATTTCAATTCCGGTGATGCAAAACAAGAAAACAGTCGCGTCACACGCAACCATAAAAACAAATAATGCGAAAGGAAAAAAAAATTGATTGCACAGTATTAAATAATAAACTATTGACTTGCTAATAAACGCTACTAGCGGTGCCTCCGTGTTCAGTTTTAGGCCCTCTTCTGTTTTTTTTCTTTTTTTTTTTCGTTCGTGTTAAGCTCTCAGTTCTTGGCAAAACACAATTGTTGTGATCACTGGAATAGAAACGGAAGATTTTTGGTAATAAATAAATACACTTTAAAGGGCCTCCAGCTTCTGTTTTCAGCACTTTTTTTCCTTTCTTTTTCTCTTTGCATTTCAGCATGTTTAGACTCTCACAATTTTTTCCCAAACCCTACGGAAACAAATATTTGTCAACAGAAGCTGATTACTGGTAAGTCGACATTGAATAACCAGGAACCACTACCTTTGTAGGCTACGAGTATTTTACGGAATATAATTATTGAATTCGTCACGTTTTCTTACGATGTTATTGATACTATGAAATTTAATACTAAACACAAAATGAAATTTAATACTAAAGACAAACTTCTGTATGAATCTTTAGCGATTGAAATTAATGGTACACATCCAAACTTTAAGGTTATTTTTTCCAAACTGTAATACCACCCCATGCTAGCTGAAGGGAAGTAGAGGGACGGGTAGGAGGAGAGGGCCGAAAATAGGGAAACAACCACGGGCGAAACAAAACCCGGTGCGAAGCCAGGTACGATTGCTGGATGCCGGTACTAACATAAGAATTACGAATACTGGTTTCGACTCCGATTTAAAGTCCTAATCGAAATATTTTATTACAGAATTTTTATTTTTTAGTTGTCCTAGAAATGGGAAAACAGGCCTGGCTCTCAAGACCGCCAGGCTTGGAAATCTTGGAATGATTGACAAAGTAAAAACAAAATGAGAAATTCGAACTTATAAAGCATATTTCAAGGGTAAATTAATCTCTGCCTGCGAACAATTTCCATGAATGCGATTTGTTATTATGTGGACACAAAAGGCCTTTGACTGTCTCGGATGCCATAAAATTGTGTTGATTGTTTTCGACTGCGACCACAACTTTGGACATGGAGCTAATGGAAAATTCTAACTTGGACTCCATTCAAGAGTGTTGTCAACAGGTGAAAAATATTGGACGACCACGTAATCGAGTGGGATTTCCTCTAGGCTTCAACAAAAAAAGCTATAAATGCAACCAAAACAAACCCATATAACCCTAATTCAATGACGATGGAAAAAACGTCAACACGGAAAAGTCAAGTGGATTATGACTTTGTTTTCCCATTGGGACTCGAACAACAAGATTATTACAACTGCTTTTCTGTTATCTAGATAATTTCCACGTTACTTGCCGCAACATCTATGAAACCAGTTTTTACCACTACCACTAATAAATTGTAACTTTTGAGTGCTTTGCCAACCCCATACGTTGTGGTAGAATAGACAATTTCACTGTTTCCCAACTCAAGATTACATTGTAAAAAAACAAAAAACATTTCTTTACAAATCAGGTTGTAAAAGAGTGGAGTGTACTTCCTGTTGATGTTGTGGTGACTCCATTTTTATAAAAGCCTGAAATCTTGACTTTGTATATACTACAGCCCAGTAGCTTCCTGCTGTTAGAGGCGTGATGGTAACAATGATGCCATTGTACTTTTTAGTTACTACTTGTAAAGCTTATCCACCGAAAACCAAAACTGGTAGAAAAACCCGCCAAGTTTCCAAAAACGATCGGCTTTTGAAGGTAGTGATATCATTCCACCAGGGAAAGGCCGCCAAGGTTAATCCTATTAGCCAAGTTAATCGCACATACTAATAGTTCGAAAGTTAAATGAAAACTACAAGATTGCTACTAGCGGTAGCAATCTTCAAGTTTTCATTTAACGTCCAAAGTATTATTCGGTGCGATTAACTTGGCTAATAGGATTAACCTTGGCGGCCTTTCCCTGGTGGAATGATATCACTACCTTCAAAGGCCGACCGTTTTTGGAAACTTGGCGGGTTTTTCTACCAGTTTTGGTTTTGGGTGGATATCACAACTTTCATAGGAATGTGAACGTACATAAGGTTACACCGTCTGTTTAAGATGCTTCAATCCCATTTTTGCACACATTGGCTAACAATCGCTGATTTCGTTCGCTTCGCTCAATCAGCGCATCCCCTTCAGTTCGTTTGTTTATCCCTGCACCTTAGCCTTAATTTTTCAAGATTTCGTTCACATTTAGTCATGCAGAAAACCCCGAAGGTCGTTGTTACTAAAACAGCAGAACGCGAAACATTTTATTCTTGGGTTATTAACAAAAAACCTATTAGCTCGTGTATGCTCCTATTGTTGCGTAACCATCATGTAACGTGCATCCCTTTATTCTTACGCAATCCACGGCAACGTTAATATTTCTTTATTTTGTCCTTCGTTACAGTTCAGTTTTTAGTTCGTCCAGGCTTTTACAATAAATCTAAGGACCAGTCTTGATTGTTCAAGCCATTGTTGCTTAAAATCTTTGGTTGCAACTTGGAAAAGAAACGAAATTTAAATTTGCTGGTGACGAATTTCAAAACCCTCCCACGCATTTGTCGTGACTCCTACAACCCCCAAACCAACAAAAGGACTATCCTCAGATCACCATGCATCCGTGTGCAAGTTCAGGTACGTAGGCCTTCTCAATTTTGTGCTAGCCATGAGCAAAAAATCTATGGGATTTAACATGGGAAAAATCTTATTAGCTAGCTAGCTAACTAGCTAGACAGTAACATAAAAACAACGTTATTGACGCATCTTTTTCTTTATGATTGGTGGACACTCATCCTTTAAATTTTGTTTTTTCTTAATCTCTGACCCTTCCCCTTACATTTTCCATAATTTGAAACATCTCTGTCGCATTGGGATTTATCCTCAACATGCCAAAATAAAGATTTCAGTTGCTTACAGTTAACAGACACATGTCTGCTAGTAAGTCGCCTTTTTATCATTAACAATACATTTTTTAACAATCGGATGTCTAAAATAGGATGATCTACTGTTACTTGGCGGCGACACACTAGCGTGTGTCTAGATCTATTTCAATTTTATAGTTTTAATCTAAATATGGTCAGGTATAAGCAATTCATAAAAACTCATTCATAAATATTTCATACTTTTTTGCTCTGTGCATTTCTTTGGGAAATATACCTATTTACACTTGATTACCGTGGATAGTTGATCATTGTGCCAACCAATCCAAATGTAGTAAAATGAAAGCCGATGTAACCCATGGCGATCTCCCGCCAACAATTTGTACTTCTATTACACTTCTCGTTAACTGTGGCTGTACAAACTTCTACTTCTGCACGATAAGAAAACCAGGGTTGTTTGATTTAAATCAACCCGATTTAAATCACTGATTTAAATAATGATTTCACGATTTAATTTTTTTTAAATCATTGATTTAAATCATTTTGCCTGGTTTAGTACATTTATTCAATTTTTGTATTGAAAATTACTTCACTGTATTGTAAAAATGACTGCAAATGTTGGTGGAGTGTGCAAGAGGAAAATCCTTCATAGGTACATTTTCTATGTTGGGGTATTCACCTAAGCCTAACCATTTAGCAATCATTAAGAGACTATAAGAAACAATTTTATGTTTGTTTATCTAGTCTCTTAACTTGTGCACGAGATTTCCCAATGCAGGAACTATAGTGAAACTGTGCAGATAGTTTAAGAAAGTCATTATGGGTCTGGTTGACTAAAGAAAGTAGAGTGGGTTAAGTCTGCAGCAGGCCGTAAAAAATACCCCTTAGTAATGCATAAATGCCAATATAGTAACCGAGCCAGAAGAAAATGAAAACCTGTCGCCCAACTTTGGTTAACCAAGGTTTTGAAATAATTTTGTTTTTTTTAATGATTTTTTCCAATTCGATGTTCAAATGTTGTATACAAAATACCTTTTTGAAAAGTCCAAATTAAATCAAAAAAATCCGATTTAAATAGAAAAAAAATCATGACTTTTTCCAACCCTGACGAAAACAGGTACATACAAACACTTAATAATAAACTTTTGGCTTAAACCCAACATCAACAACTGTGCTCTCGTTAACGTGACACAGGCGACATCTGTTGCCAGAATTGCACACCAAACACGGCAAACCAAGGCCAGCTAACGTAGTAGCTGCGTGCCTTGCTCCACTCCTTGCCAGTCAGCTTTATTCTCTTCTGGCATTAGTTCGTGACAGACAAGCCAGGAGTTGTGCAGTACCATACGGCATGAGAACCCACAGGAATTTGTATCTGGACTAAGTGAATGCCTGAAAAGCCCTCAGTATGCGCCAAATCTCGTAAATTAAATTGGCAAGTTTAAAGTTTAACAGGTACCTGAGTAAACTACGAATTTTCCCCGCATAAATTTGGTTGAGATACCAATCCCCTTTGGTTCTCATGCCGTACGGTACTGGACGACTCCTTGCGTGTCTGTCACTAACTAATACCGGAAGATCACAAAGTTGGGAGGCCTGGAGTGGAGCTAGGAACGCAGCTACTATCCCAGCTGGCCTTGCGGCAAACGGGGCAGTGTGACAACTTCACTTAATACAGCTAGTTTCTATCATCATTATAACTCCAGCTGAGCTGATTATTGGCCAGCCAGAGTGGAGCGACACGAGTGAGGCCAAATCCTAGACTGAATGGGGTTGTGTCCGTTTGGTTAGGCACACGACAAATACTATAGTCCCCCCCCCCCCCCAAAAAAAAAAACTGCTCCGAACTAAAAGAGGACTACCACTAACGAAATTTATGAGTTTGAGGAAGTCAACAAACGCAGGACACGTAATTTAATACTGTACAAACTTTCGGTAAAAGAAGTCGTCCCTTCCATGTCACACTGGAGGTACAAATGGATGGCAATTCATGGATGAGTCCAAGCCAAGATTGTCAACGCGATTGTGGACATTAATATTGTGCTGACGTGTGGAGCTTTACCTGGTATGCAGCAGTTTAGTGGTTTCTTTCTGTGCCCTACTCAGGATAGACATCCAGTTTGGACATAAATGGGAAGATCAGTATCAGCCATGTTGAGGAAACGTGAGTAGTGAGACTAGCTCTTGTGTTGCACATCGTACACACCCTGCCGAGTTCCTCTAGTCCGGGATTCTTCAATTTTTGCAGGAGGTACGGATATGCAATAAGATCTAGATTTGGGGTTTGGTTAAATCTCTGTAATGCAGCGCTGCGACATGCCGGGCCAATGCACTGTGCCCGAGGTTGGCGCTAATGACCTAGCTGTCGACGCGCCAATAAGGCACAATCTCCCCCCCCCCCCCCCCACTCATTAGGAGGAAGTGTAAACTATTTACCATAACCGAAAGCCACCTGAGATGCATCAAAGCAGCAGCGTACCAAACTTCCTCCACTGAGCATGCGTACCTACAGTATTACAACCCATGCCGTGCAAAGAACACGCTTTGGCTAGTACTTAGGTTACATACCAACGTTTAATACGTGACAAGACCACAATAACGTATGGACCGAAAGACCTGCAGTTGAAAAGCAACAAAGAAATATATAAAACCAGAAGAATGTCACTAAACAGACTAAAACCAGCAGTGAAACTAAAAAGGTACAAAGAATAAAACTAGAAGATGCTCCTAAAATGTCACAGAGAATAAAACCAAAAGATGAAACTCAAAATTACCAGATGATGAAACTCAAAAACGCAGAGAATAAATCAGAAGATGTGCCTCACAAGTCAGACAATAAATTCAGAACATGTGACAGAGAATAAAACCAGAATATGTGACTAAAAAGGCACAGAGAATAAAACTAGAAGACTGCGACTAAAACGTCACACTAGAATAAAACCAGAACACGCAACTCAAAAGTCACAGAGAATAAATCTGGGAAAAACAGCCAAAGGAAAAAACCGTGGGGAGAAAACTCCACAAAAAAAGGCTGAAAAAAAACAGCCGAAGGAAAAAAGCAGAGGGGGGAAAAACCATGGTAAAACCAACCAAGGTGAAAACCAGTCGAAGGAAATAAAGCTGCACAAAAAAAAAACAGCTAAAGGAAACAAAAATGCCAGGAAAATAAAGTTAAAGAAAAAAACTGTAAGGGACGTGGAATAAAGGTCACATAAGAAGAACAAAATGCTGAAAAAACAGCCGATGGAAAAAAAAAAAAGCCTAGTGAAATAGCCCACGGAAAAACCAGCCAGCGGGAGAAAAGCCTGGCAAACAAACTCGAAGGAATAAAAGCTGCGCAAAAAACAACCAAAGTACACAAAAATGCCTG
>JAHWFP010103190.1:64809-81800 GCA_023313725.1 Lithobius niger | reverse complement strand
AATAATTAAGCCACTTTAAAAAAGTTGTTTCTCAAGCCTTTTTTTAAAAGACATTTTTTTCTCTTTTAAATTTATAAATGACTTAGTGCTATTTTTATGCTTTTATGCATTGAAGAAATGTGTCATTGTCAAATCCTTACCCGGAATCAAGTCAGTTGCAGTCAATGATAAAAAGAGAATAGCTATCAGCAACTTGTCAGCCATGGGATCCAAGAAACTGCCAATCATTGACTGTTGGCTCGGGAAGTGACGTGCAATCAAGCCATCCAACTAATGACAAAAAAAGATCTTAAAACTTTTTAAATACTATTATATCCAATTAAATGGGTGTTCTAAGATCAAAACACTATCAACATACTGGCCCGAATAAGATGTTTTTTTTTTTCAAATCTGTTCTATTAAAACTGCATCATAGTCTTATATTCACATCCAAATCCATAACTCGGCTAAATTTTGGCCGATTTTGAAGTTTGAACACAACCTTCAAATTGTTTTTTCGAGATCTATCCATTGGTGCTAATAAGAAGTCAGCAACTAAATTAATTTTTGAATTATACAGAAAAAAATTGAAATATAACCACATTATGATATGCAAACTCTGTATAAAAAAACATACGTTGAATTAACATCGGCTGAACTAAGCTGAAGTACCAATGGCACTACCAGAATCTTAGGTGAAAGGAATCTGCCTTATATATAATTGTGTCCATTTATTTATTTTTAAATATGTGGCCTTGAAACTGCAATTCGCCTTATATTCAAGCCATTCAGGCCAGTACAAGACATGGCAACCTAGCTAACAATCACACACACTATAATTGTAAGGTTGAACGGAACCAACCGTCTTTATTCGTCTGGCTTCTACCAATAAAGGACCATACACAAATGATGCCCCCTGTCCCACTCACATTTTGTTACAAATGTTGAAAGTCTTCAAGCCAAGGCCGACTGGAGTTAGAAATCATGTGTTTTGCTTCCCGACTTAACGACAATTCACTAGCGTGATAGAAAAATGACGCCCTTAAGATTCTTGACATGTTGAATCAACTGGCCTGGAGGCGGGAAACAAAACTTACGATTTCTCTTCCAGATGACCTTGTGACAGTGATTGATTATAGTTACAACATGAACACTCCCATGCATTTATTAGTCCTAACAAATTTATGTGTAATCATGAAGTCCGGGAATTGGCTCCATTTTAGCTCTTTGTTATGATTTAGGGACCGCTCAGAATTTGTTAGCTAGGAGGGGAGGGAAATCGAAGTTTGTGGTGGACACCTTCCAAAATTTTTTAGTTCGCCTCTTAACTCAACCTAAAGGGTTTGTCCCCCCTTTTTAAAGAGCTGACCCCCATTTCAAAAAAAAATCGTAACATTGCACGCCCTTAATAGTGACGACTCCAAATTCCAATTGCCTTCCAAACCACAAAAACTATTTTTTTTTTTAACAAACATTGGTGAAGTGACTGTTTAGATACCGTTCCGTTTGCGTTTATGCATTCTTGTGCACACTAACACCAGAATCATATATTGTCGACTGCAGAAGAGTATCTACATTATAATAGTGGTGTGGTACGACCACTGGGTTCTTCATCACCACTGAAAATTAGTGCGAGCACTTCATTGGCCAAAACTACATCATAAGATTCAAAAGGTGGTGAGACCATGACCGAAGGAAAGACGCTACATTGGGAGTCATGGGATGTCCTAGGATGCGTAAATAGACAACCGGCCTTGGGATATGTCAAAGGCATTAAAACTAATGTGTTGTGGTGAAGCGAATAGGGAGATGGGATACACTATTTTTGAACTATTTTACGCCTCTTTGAAGGGATGCATCTTGCAAGAAGAGGGACAAACCAGGGTACCACAGCGTACCTAAAAGTAGTCTCAAAAATAATCTTCTGTCCGGACAAGGCCTGGTGTTGGCGTGCCATCCTATTTGATCACAGACTGTTTGTAAAAAGCAACAAGCGTGAAAACACCGTTGTCGCTTAACTAACTTTAAACAGTCAAGCAAAGCCGCTGCTAGGTATCTTGCTATTATCATGTGTTGCACATATTGAGAAAAGAACACATACACCTAATTGGGAAAACATCGCACATTATAATCAAGAGACAATACTAAATTGTATTATTGTTAATACTGGGGTTCTGGGCACCCCCAAATGCTGAAGCAATTTTCATGTTTCTAAGGAAATTTTCCAAAGAATTCTGAAAAGCGTTGATGGGTAAACTGCACATTGTACATTGTAAAAGATATAAATAAAATTATTACTTCCCCACCCCCCTTTCGAGTCATTAAAATATGTTGATCCCCCTTAAAAGGGCAGCGAAGAAATTTATACCTCCTCCCCCTGAGAAAGTCTGTGTGGTCCCTTATTCTTAATTTTGTTTCTTTAAATAAAATAAAATCTAAAATTTGTGCTCCACTGAGTTATTTTAAATTTCAAATGTTTCATTTGTCGTAAATATTCTGATTAATTTTCCATAATATAGGTGTTTAAAACATTAAATGATACAAATACAAAAAAAAAAAACATTATTTTGTCGCCCCTCCGATCGGCTGGCTGAAAATTGTTTCTGTTGCCTAAAGGAAACATACATTACCTGTGAATTTTTGCATTCTTTCCCAAGGATGCTTTTCTTCCCTGGAGGATTCTTAACTCGGTTGATCCACCCAGCTACGTAACCCAAGTGCGCGTGTGCGACACGCTCCTCCTATAATAGCGTCTACCATAGGTAGGCTGCCATCTTTTTCGCTCTTGATATGTCATGGCAGCGACTCAAGAGGGGAGGTAGGGCAGGTACAGGTAATGTATATTTCCTTTAGGCAACAGAAACAATTTTCAGCCAGCCGATCTGAGGCAAAATACTGTTTCTACTTCCCATCCAGAAAAATTCATTACCTGTGAATTTTTGCATTCACAGTAGACCTCATCGAGACTGGTGGCAGGTGCCGTAGGGTTGTGAGTAGGTTTTCCCGGAGTCGCAGACTCCATGATCGTTTCGAGTTAAAGGAGACGTCATGGGAATTTTACTTCGTTTTGGGGTTGATGGATAGAACGAAGGGAAAAAAGGGTTTACCTTGACTAGGTGATGATTTCATTTATCTTGATCTTCCTGGGGCTTGAGGGCCGAGAATTGAATGGCATGGATGCTAGAAGTTGATTAGTGATTTGGAATCTTCAGAGAAGACATAGGAAGGTTTTTTGATGTCTTGAATTAACTTGAGTGATTGATCCAGAAGGTGCGGGCGAAGAGGGAGTATACGGGAATGGAAGCACTGAAATGTTGATTGGAGAAATGTGGGCTGAGAACAAGTAACAGAAATGACATAAAGGTTGGTGAAGAAGTTGATGGAGCGAGGTTAAGTTGTTGTAATCCATGGCTGTTGAAGTTAAACGTGAGGGTTAAAGTTGAGTGAATGTAATTTGTAATTGATTTTTTTTTGCTGCGAGTGGTGTCGAGATCACAAACGGTGTTTCTCTTCCTCGGCGCAAAGATGATTGAAGAATTTTAAGGTTGCAAGTGGACGATTACGTGCGGGTTGAAAAATTGAAAGCAAATCCCTTTGCTCGAGCTCGGCAGTTGGCACAGGGTAAGGAACGAGTGTTGACATTGGAGCATTGTGTGATGCCCGGTAGGGCAGGGATGAACTGGTCGAGGTCATCAAATTGCCAAATCGATTGGGTTGCAAATCTTGATTTATGCAAATTTGTGGTGACGATGAGCCATTTCTTGGGAGTCGTTGGTGTGAATCGGGAGTTTCATCGCAGCCACGAAGTTGAAGAAAGGTCACAGGTTGTCAAGTAGTGGAAGACAGTTCGTGAGTGGCAACAAGGAGCGGGATCGATGGGTTGACGGCTTGAAAGAAGGGAAGGCCGTTTGCAGCGCGCGACAGAACGGTTGAATCCATGATGTGATCTGAAAGAGAGACGTGAGAAAATTTGTCAGCATTGAGTGAAGCGGGCGTTGATTCGATCCAAAGAAGAATGGTGCTGGAATGATTGTGGAGACGTTGAGACATTAGCAGCTGGTTAAGGAGTGATGATGATTCCGGGGGGTTGAAGTTAGGAGATTTAAACTCATTTTTGTGTGGTGTGTTCGGAGGAGAAACCGTTGGGTTTGGCCGAGAATTATGGTGGAAACTCCCGATGGCTTGGTCCATGGGGGCATTGACTTGACGGCAGGGAGCGGCAAGGTAAGGTGAGAGGCTGAAGCCGTCTCACGACAGTGCCAGGACAAGAAAAGAGGTCGGTGGTACATCAGCTGCTCTTACGACAGCAGAAACTAAGCCAAATTTTTCCATCTCCGCCTTGTGTTGAGGCCGAGGGTGGAGAAGAAGGTTGGCCGCGTGGGTTGGCCAAGGCTGTAGGGAAGAGCTGCTGCGAAGGCAGGAGCCAGAGACTGATGCTGGGGTAGGTGGAGGTGATTAGTGATGGGCTTGCAAAAGTTCTGTGATTAACGGGAGGTGGACTGGCAAGCGAAGGAGAGGCTCAGCTGGGCGAAAAGGATTTTCGATGGTTCACGAACTTGAATAGCGAAGAAAGTGCAGCGGAAGAAGAGATCAATGCCGTGAGGGTTCCAGCAACGTGCTGGAAGCAAAGACAGGTTGACAGGCGGAGAAGTCAGCTTGGAGGGGAGGTCATTTACGGTGCGGTCGCCAATCTGTCGTGAGCGAAGACAGTCTTCGGCAGTGGGTCGCCAGAAGACGGAGTTGACCTCCGATGGCGAAGAAGGTGAAGTGGAATTATGTCAATGTTTATGCGAGCCAAATGGCGAAGCGGTGAGAGGGCGTAGGTTGGGCTACGTGAACGCCGAGAGGAGCACGGAAAGAGATCAAGGGCGACGTCTGTCGATGATGGTTGAGATGTGGATGAATGTAATTTTGATTTCATTCTCGACTTCCTCGTATGGCCGAGGGTGGATCGCGAGGCCTGACCGCAAGGGACCGAAGAAACACACAGAGATAGCGGTGGAGAAAACGGAGGCGTTGGAGCCATTGCCGAGGGTGGAGGCGAAGGCGACGGGCTAACCAAGATGTCCGGGATGGTGGGGGGAGGAAGTACTAGCGGACAAAGGAGAGACAGTCCTAGGCAGAGTCCTTTGGGGTGGTTTTTGATCTGGCCATGAAAGATGCAAATCTTCAGTTGTGGCGCTTGATCAGGTGAAGAGGGCGAGGCCGGTGAAGCTCATGAAGTCTGCGAAGAGGAAGAAGCTGGTCGAATATGGAAAGGAAGAGTCTGAAGCGTGACCGTACCGGTGCACACTGGAGGAAAAAAGATGGCAGCCTACCTTTGGTAAACGCTTTTATAGGAGGAGTGCGTCACCAATGCGCACTTGGGTTGCGTAGCTGGGTGGATCAACCGAGTTAAAAATCCTCCAGGGAAGAAAAGCATCCTTGGGAAAGAATGCAAAAATTCACAGAGAATGCATATTTCTGGACAGCAAGTAGAAATGAAAATATACGAAACTGTTTGAAAATTAAGTTCTTTGAGGGTTAATAATTTATTTCTTTTTTTCTTTAAAAAAAATTTCAAACAACAACTCTCACAATGGGAAACCTCTTACCAAATCAGTCACTCCTGCAAATACGAATATTCCCAAGGCATAACAGTAACTGTGCTGCAGCACTAAATAGCCAAGGACTGGAGACAAACCAATGCGTGTAACACACAGCAAATTAGGGATTGTGAAGATGTTTTCTTTCTAAAAATAAAAAAAATAAATATTTAGGTACTCTTAAAATGAAAATGCAGAAATAACTTAAGTATGCAGAAGTTTCTGCAAAGATTACATGAACTTATTTAAATGCATCAGTACGTCAAACACCATTTTGGAGTAGGAAGCATTTCCTTACCTAAACCCTTCTCAATTGACTAGCTATCATCCTGTTGGCAACCTTCATCTATTCACTGCTGGTTCAAATACTGTCATTCACGTTGTCTTTGCATTTACTGACTCAGCTGCACAACAACTCTTTCGAATATCAATCTAGTAGCAGTCATCACTTGGGCAGTAGACCATACAAATCACTCACCATTTCACAATTTCTAACTCGCCACATACCAAATACGTCTTGTATGATGCAAGGTTTCTCTAATTTATGCATTAACAAAATTGTACAATTTTCTTAAATCAGAAATGCAGAACATCCTGTTATATAGCTCTTACAAATCTGAGCATATTGCCGCAAACCGTTCGTCTCTAACTTATACGGTTCCAGAGATACCCCTTTTTTAGTGGCATGCTCTGTAGCTAGTCGCTGTTTTGGCAAGTAAGGCTAAATTCCAAGTCGCCAACTGCTGATTTCCACTCACCAAATGGCGAGTGCCGACCAACATTGGGAAGGGTTGCTGCACAACCAATATGAATAGTCAGAATCTGGCTTTCAACAAAGCCACATGCCCGACACTTGGCCAGGTCCAGCTGTACGTTACCAAATTTAAATGTGTTAACACAAACAAAACAGTTAAGATCAGCCAAAGAAGGTGAAGTTTTTAGACAATTCAAGTATTATCTATTAACAAGTTTATTATCGACTAAAATTTATCTACTACCGACTGTCTTGGATAAATTTTAGTAGAAAATTTATTATCTACTAAAAATGTTAGGTTTTTTAGAAAATTTGAGCATAAGCTAAAATCCCCACAGTCTTTTCACAATACAAATTTGTTCTTGGAGCTTTCGGCACCCACGCTACCATTGTCATCACAACCAAAATAAACAACAAGACTACTTAACGACTAACAATCAACTCATCTCACTAGCGGGTTCAGGTAACAAAACGACGGCAAAATGCTGGCAAGCCACCCAAAGTTGGCTACCCATAAGCCACAAACACAAAGGAAACAAATGCAGATACAACTGATTGCCAAACAAGAATAATTTTTTTAATTATAACGAAAATAAATTCCATAATTTATTAATTTTCGGCTTGCCTGCATTACTTCTTTTTGCTTGGCAACTAATCCTGGTGGAGTTTTGTTCGTGCTCTAATGGCAACTCGGCCGCCGAAAGGTCGAAAGAATACATATCTGGGAAAAGCTTATGTTGTGGATTTTAACTTTTGGCATCCCAACGAGTTTTCTGACTGATCAGTCTATTACTATTTTCAAGAATTTATAGGGTTGGGAGGAGAATTTGTGACTGAGACCCATTCTGAAACGTCTTGGATACTATCGTAGTAGTTCAGTCTTAGTTTATAGAGGGCGCCATGTGTTTTATCTGGGAATTTCTACTCAGTTTTTAGCCTACAATTAAACGGAACTAAACAAAACTAGCTTGTATTTAATTATTATTTACCCTAGCTTGGTTGTAATTTAGTTTACTTTAGATTTGGGCTGAAAAATGAGCAAAAATTACCGTTTGGAACACGTGGCGCCCTCTGAAAACTCGGACGGAACTAATACGGACGAATCTAACATGTTTCAATAGGGTCTTTTTTAGAGTTACAAATTCTCCTCCCAAACCCTATATATTCTTGCTATTTTGTATTATCTCAAAACAGATCGTTAGTGTTTGTATTATCTATGGCCATGCTGAACCGATCTTCGCCAGTCGGTCTTAATGACTGAAATATGTAACCAGTCAAAATGAACAAAGATGCCGTCAGTTGTTGATCATGTAAACTCATTTCTGACCGCTTTTCGCATATATTGAATGTATCGAATATCAGTTGTACTCGATCTAGCAACATCGAAGTAATTGCTACACAAAAAGGTAGTCGTCCAAAGTTGTGAATTATTACAGTTTTATTGACAAGTCTTTAGAGGTTTAATGTATAGTAGATCAATCATTCATATAATTAAGAAAAGGATGTATGTTAACTGCTACTGTAAGGGAATGTTACTTTGCTTTTAAATTGGGTTATATGGGACAGTTACTGGGTCAGCAGAAGGTTGCGATTAGTAATTATTATTATTATTATTTATTTCACAATCGGACTACAAAATGATCCATACATATAATGCTGCCTTTAATTGCCAAGTTTCTTTCCAAATAAAACGGAAATTCTAACAGCCACAATTAATATGACTTTGATTGGTACCATGACGGAACTTTCTATCATTTCAGAAGCAAGGGTTTGGTCATGGTATACATACTTCAGCATCCTATTGATGTTGCAGTTATTTTCAGTGTAGTTTTGTTCCAATGCAAATAAAACCGGAACTGTTCAACTTTACTGGTGGGAGGGGTGGGGGAAGAGTTAGGCCAACAGAATCATTACGAAACTAGGCAAATAGTATATTAAGAAAATGAAACCCTGGCTTGAATTTCAGTGTACCCAAGCAATAATAGTTGGTAAACCAACCACAAAAGCATCCCACTTAACCGGACCAGAAAAGCAGCGATTCCGAGCACAGAAGTATAACAGTCTACGCACCACAAAATTACTACATTGTGCTATAGTAGACAACGGAGGATGGATTAAATTAAATAAGGAGAATAGCGTTTTTAAGATGTTTGAAAGCGACACAATGTAAGGCTAGTTTGAAATTGCAAAAAATGTCCCAGTGTTAGCATTTTCAGTATAGTGAGGACGGTTTTCCAGTCCAAATTAAGTTCTGTTCTGTTGTCTAATTGTGGATACTGCACGTAAAGCTAGGTCTGCAACGTAAAGCTAAGCTTGGATACTACCAGTAAAACTAGTAGTATCCAAGTTTATCCTAGTAGTATTCCCTAGACTGAATTGGGATTTTGTGGGTGTTTCCTGCTACTTGCCTGTTGCACATGCAGCAAGTTCTTCACGTCCCACCCACAGCTGGTAACTGACCGAGGCATCCTAGTGGAAACTTTTTAACAAGCACACAAAACCTGACTAGCACCCAAACAAGGAAAAACAATATGTCTAGAGATTTCTAATGGTGAGAGCAGCTCGATTTAAAGTGATCCCAGTGGGAGAGACTGAGTGATCCCAGTAGGTGTACAGGAGAAGTCCGCGGTTCACGGTTTTCCTCTACTACGGAGTACGGAGTTCGACACAAATACTTGACCCTGGATAGATTCAGTCGGACTTACAACACAACATTGTTTTTATTCTGGCTCTGTTCTTACATACAGGTTGAACATTTGTGCCAGGAAGTCGCTCTTCACCAGAAACGCGCAATGATGATATACTCGCAGCTACTATGAGGCGGGAAGTGGTAATTAACTAAGGGTTCCTGCACAAGCCCTGCCTAGAGCGACCTTGCTATGTTTTGAAATGTGCCTCTAACCCCTTAGTTACCACTTCACGCTTCATATTAGTAACATAGAAGTTTCTAACGAGTTATCAACGATGGCGCATCACTGCTTGTCTCTGGTTGACAGTGACCTCCCGGTATGATGTGTTGTGACCCGAATGAGTCTATCCAAGTATTTTTGTTGAACTGTCTGTAGCAGGGAAAAACCAGGAACCCTGGCCTTCCCCTCTACAAATTGGCACCAGAACAGAGACTAGAACCCTAAGGGTACAGGACTCGAGTCCCTGTTCGGACAAAATAGACGGGATGACCGCGGTTCATGGTTTTTCCGTACTACAGAGTTCAACAAAAATACTTGCACTGGATAGACTCAGTCAGATATACAGCACAATACTGTCTTTCAGAGGCGGCGCCAAACCCAGGCCTACCCGGGCACGTCCCCGGGTCCGTGCCATGGTAAAAAAAAATTAACAGTTATCAAGTCGTAAGTTAAAAGGTTTTCAACTATTGAACCGCCCGCTGCATGCACAGCATTGACCACAATGGAACGGGCTGCTGAACTTAAGACCGAACTTTGCTGCACTGCACATTGTTGTAGTATGCTTTCTTACATTGCTCAGGCTACTCGCCGACATCCGAGCGGTTCTCGCTGACGGCTTCATAGGACAGCTTCAGTAAACAAGCTAATGTTGGCATCGTTGGTATTATTCTGGCACTCGGGAACTCGAGAGATGCCAGACAAAAAATCGTCATCCAGACGTAAATATTATGTTATGTCATTGACACGAAAAGTAGCAATGAACGCTTCCAAATTTATTGTAGTAGCTAGATCTCATTTGGCTATATTTCACGACAATGATTTTACTCCCCGGCATTTCTCGTCTTTGGATTACTGATACCCCAAACCTATAAATTCTTGCTGATACTAGCATGAGGGGTGTTAGACAGTTTAGAGCCGGTGCGTTTCTTTAGCAAAACACGACTATGGTGTACAATTTATTAACGTGAAACTGCGTCGACAGAAACACTGTTGTAGCTGGTAAGTGCTGGTTACTTTAAATATTCAATGACATTTACAAACATGACATTTTGTCAGTGACAGTGCAAATTTATAATCAAGATCATTTTAACATGCTTATGAAAATTAAACTTCTCGCTGATTTTAGTGATTTTTTTTCCCTATGGTCTGGCGTTTTCTATTAGCTTGTGCAGTGGGTATTAAAACTATAAGTCTAGCAGGATACAGTAAGCATTTCAGTCAACTGGCAGAGTGATAAAACAGCCAAGTTAACAATAAATTAGGTTTTATGACCGTATTCTTAGTGGCCCGAGATCAGTGGTGGTTCTACCCGGGTAGTGGGGGGGGGGGGCCTTTTTAGAGGTCAACGTGCTCCACGAATTATTTAGATCGCACTACGTACACAAGGGAAGGTCTTAAAAAATTTTCACATAATTTAGAGAGGCGAAAACCTTACACAAACACAAATTTTCTCTACCCAACCAAAATCTTAGGCAAAAAATCTCAATGGTATAAAGATCGAAAATAAGGGGCGAGGGGAAGAGTTGGGGCCCTTACTTTCAATCTTGAGGCTATTTTGTGGTATTAAGCCGCAGATTTTTTGTTGAGGGAGAAAATTTGGAGTTTGTACAAGTTTTTCGCCTCTCTAAATTATGAACCCCCCCCCATGTCGGAGTGACAATCAGCAAATAGCCAAAAGGAAAGGTTCTGCCCCTGCCCGGGTAGCAACTCGGACCTGGCGCACCCCTGCTGTCTTTACTGTTGGCTCTGTATCCTGAATACAGGTCGAACATTAGTGCCAGGTGGTTTCTCTCAACCAGACACGAGTGGTAACTAGCCATCGCCGACGACTTACTCGCAACTACTATGAGGCGGGAAGTGGTAACTAGGGGGTAATGGTACACTTGACCACTAGCAATGATGCTGTAGACTGTTAGTGTGCAGGTTAGTGGGGAACGAGGGGCAGCAAGGTCATATACGGTACGTACCCAACGGACTGCCTCGCCAGCAGTGCTGCTACTATCCATTTTCAAAAGGGGGTGCAAGAGTAACATGTAGGGCCTCAAAAGACTAAATAATTTTGGGTTTAAGGTATGACCTATTTTATGTTAGGTCTATATGTATAATTTGGACCTCCTGCACCCACATTAATTGCGGCACTGCTCGCCAGGGACCTTGCAGCAACGTGGAGGTTACCTGTCAAACATTTATTTATTCAGATTTTTAAGCCCAGACTCCTGCTTAACTGCTTTGTATGACTGGGAAGCCCACGAACTGCCCTCTGGTGGTGAAGCACCAGCACGAATGAGGGATGGAGGGTGGGAGGGGAGATCAGCCTTCATCTGTGGGGTCCAACTGCTTGATTTGGTCAGTTTTGGAGGTAAAAAAAATCCTAAGAAATGGGAGTGGAGGGCAATTTGAGCGGGGAAATAAGTTTCAAGAACAGAAAGACTTCCATAGTGCTACATCGAAGTATGGCAGTCCCTTAGGACCCAATCTCGAAGGTGACATAATCGACAAGTACCCGTAACTGTGAAGAAAAAGGCTGTTTTGTTTACAGGATTCACAAATTGACACGATTCTTACGTCGATTATTTCTTCCATTTTTTCCTTGACTTTTTCTTTCGTTTCCTTGAGTTTGATGCTCGTTTGTCGCAATTTGGATTCCTTGCCGCTTTGCATTCCCCCATGGCAATTGGGATCAGTGCACGAGCTTGGTGGGGATCGTAAAGCCCAAGGAGGATTGCTGTTCGATTCAGAACTATTTCGTCTACAGTTTCCTAAGTTTCCACTCGACCTAAACGTCCATTTCGCTGGAATTCTGTCCCATCCAAACGTCGTCTGCAACGAACGACCCGCTTCTCGAGACGCAAAAGGAACAAAATGGCTAAACGATCGCTTCGACCAAAAAGCAAAGGTTGCTGCGGGAGTTAAAGAACGATTGCGACAGCAGACATCTCGTATTAAATCTGGTGGGCGTTTATATACCAACACAAAACGCCGTAATCGCCCAGCCTTTAGTCCTCTCACGCACGCCGCCATAACATCTTTTTTCCAAACGGAAATGACGACATTGGATGCTTCTGCTACCAACAGTGGCTCCCTCTTGCTGTAGGAACAACTAGCAGAGAATTTGAGTATAGTGGCTAATTTGAGGCCAAGTTTGAAGTCCAAACGCAGCTCCAATCCCAATTGGCCTTTAGCACCCTGGAGAGGCAGTGGTTAGCATCATGGCATGGTCTCGGTCTCTTTCCTTCATGGTGGGCGGCAGGTCTTTGGGGTACGTGGCTTATGGCTGCACTCTTGTCCAAAGGGAACTCACCAGCATCATCGTCACCAACGGCAACAAAAGCTCAAGCTATGATGAGAGTTATAGCAGAGCCGGTTACAGTAGAGTCCGTAACAGAAGACGCCAAAACAGGCGACTAAAATCAACGGCTGATCAAGTGTAGTAAGTTCTGACACCAACCGGCGAATTAGTAAACTAGCGAAGATACAAACGAAGTTTCTAAAGTCTGCCAAACGAGGCGCCACTTGCTACTCTGGTTGCGTCGCTATTTTGTGTCGCATTCTTACATAGCATTGAGGAAGGCAAATCTGTTTCGGCCAGGATCCAAGGGCCTGGCATAGAGGATGATATATGGTAAACTGCGTCCTCCTGGCATGCTGTGTTATTTCTTACTAGCGCCTGTTGTAAAACTGTTACATTGTAACAGAGGGCCGTATTCACGAGCAGTCCAAGTTCGATTTGTTCACACGTTACAAAACGTGTGACCTAATTTGGTAATATTTTACAAGCATAAAATTTCATGTACACAACGATCTACGTAAATAAAATTTATTTATTTATTTGCCACTTTTGTACTTTGCCCCTGAGCCATTTTGTTATCCCCAGGGCAGTTCTTTTGTGCCCTCACTCCTCCACAGGGGCTAGGCACACGTATCGCGTACGTGCCGGAACACTCACTCCACCCTTGCTTTCGCTCGCTTGCTCGCTGCGCTCGCGGGGTGGCGTGAGTGTTCCGGCATGTACGCGATTCGTGTGCCTAGCCCCTGTGTACTCCTCGACTCCCCAATGGGGAAGTAAGGGCATTTTTTGGCGGGGGGGGGGGGGGGCACGTGCCCCAATGTGCGTACGCCTTTGAACTCTCCCCTAGTTAGTAACAAGAGTGAGATAGGTGGTTTGCCCCAAACCACCTATCTCAATCTTGTTAGTAATTATACCCTGGTCGAAACACTGATTAAGTGTTTCCTCAAAGGTAAAAAAGTCCTCAAAGGGTGTATTTAATCAATCCAAGATTTAATTGCCCCACTCTTCAATCCCCCCCCCCCACCTCCTTTTTTTTTTATCTGCATATGTCCCTGGTTAAGTTTTATACTACTTTTCCGTAAAGAAGATAACAGGGTCTACCTTCAGAAAGAAACAAGTATAAAATCCGTTATAAAGAAAAAGTGGATGTTTTTACTTTTTTATACTTCCTTTTTATTTTCTTCTTTTAAAGTCTGGTAACATTCTTAATCTAAACTGAGTCGTTAATAATACGAAGTCAGGCAGAACTAATTTACACATGCAATGCAATTCCCTCCTTTTAATCCTGCCTGTCCGTACAATTATAGGCAGCACAAGGTCAAACCATATTATTATTACACAGCTCACTCACTACCGACCATACTTTCGTGCCTTGGTAATGACCACAAAAAATTTGCCCACCGCTGGAATTTACGAAATACAAAGCCCAAGACCAAGAAATAATAAATGCACTTCTGTTAGAAGTCGATCGTTTAGTTGTTATTCAATAAAAATACCATAATTTTCAAGCGAAATTTTTTTTATGAAGGGGGGAGCGGGGAATTAATTTTATTTGGGGTGAATTCCTCCACTACTTTGGAGGGGGGGGGGGTACCTCTGGATGGAATTACCATGATATTACCGCAAGTTCTCTCTCGTTCTGAGTCGCGACCTTACGCCGCCTATTGTGGAAGAATGGCTTGTGTAGAGGTAAGGGATAGGATTTTTTTGGAATTTAATAAGTTTAATTTAATTAGTTTGGCAGAGGAAGATGATTATTTATCAAAAATAAACGCTAAAGTTTTTACGAAAGCTGATAAGGTGAAAGGGATTATTAAACACACCACTTTGTGGGGGTATAACCGATACGAGATTACAAGAATTCTGTGGAAGGCTATTGCAGTTCCAGGAGCTATGTTTTTGAAGAATGTACTTGTTCTGGGGTGGGAAATCCAAAAGCAATGATAAAATTTTCAGGATGAATCATTTACTTACTGAGAAGCGATACAGGCGGTAATGGGGTAAGGAGCAAGGAGCAAAATGGCTAACTACGGGAGAATGAATAATAGAGTAGCTGAAATTGTGTGGAATTATGCGACAGACAGAGTGCAAAGAGAGACTAATGTGGATGAGAAGAAACAGGGAACTGTCTCAGAAGTTTGGCGGAGGATCAAACTTGCAGGGTGCAGTTAGCCTAAGAAACTGGAAAGGTGCAGTAAAAAAAGTGGTAAGGGAGAAGGAGGAAAATATGGCGGGTGGGCATGGAGAAGAAAAGGTCAACTTGGTAGTACAAGGAGTAGAGGGCAAACTTGAGATTAGGTGGGTGTGGTATCAGGAGGGGGAATGGACAAGTGACTTATTTAGAGCGAGAGCGGGATCGTTTGAGACGCGAGAATTGGAAGCAAAATTAGATGATGTCGATGATACTTGTGGCATTTGTGGGGAGGGGCAGAACACTAAAACAGGTTGGTAGATTTGCGAAATGAGGTGTGGGGGAAGGAAATTAGTGTAAGCAGAAGAGGCATGAAGGAGGAGTATCCAACGCAATTTTACCCTCTGTTCCACCGTTTGTACTGAGTCCCGTTCGGCCTGTTGTCGAACTAGTGTCCACTTTACTTTTGGCCGTGCGTACATTAAAAATTGAGCTGTGTAGGTTTTTACCTTATCAACCTGTGTGAAATATACCCCTTGTGCTGCGAAGAGTCCACGCCTGTGTTAATTTTAAAGAATGAGTGTTTAAACGAACTTAAAACAAGGAAGGCATTTAGTTTCCCGAGCCCGATTCTACGTTAGTTCTTGCGCGTGCCAGGAAGTTAAAGCCTCTTAGTACTACTTTCGGAAAATACGATTTTGACGATGTTAAATCAAGTGGCCTGTAGCCAGGAGCTGAAACCTACTGCTTCTATCCCAGGTGGCCTTGTGCAAACGGTGGGATTCAAAGCGAGAATTACACCATGGGTACTCCTACAAAGACGTGTGTGGCATTTATTTGCTTTTGGTGGAGAAGATAGAATGAAGGGTTGCCCTCAGCTGATGGAAACAGGCTGATTGGGGAATAATTGATGAGACAAAAAAGTTGTTAATGGGATGATGGGATAGGAGGGTAAGGATCTAGTTGTGATCTTTCCGTGTTTTGTTTTGGTTTGCTTCCTCCTATGTAGCATTGCATACCCCAGTAAGAAGGGGAAGCCAATATCAACATTTTTTTTGGGGTAACTCACATTATAAATATGGTGTATAGGTTTTAACCTGATAAATCGGCACAAAAAATACGGTTTTCTGGTTAGTCCAGGCAAGGCAACTTCATTGGAAACAAAAGAATGGCAGTTACCCATCTCGTATGCAAAATGTAAAATTTTTCATGTAGGGATTCAAAACTATGCTTTTACCTACACCATCGAAAATGAACACTTACATACGACAAAAGATGTGAAAGACCTAGGTGTTTGGTTTGCATCTGACCTGAAGTCATCTGTGCACTGTAATCATGTGGTATCAGTGGCAAATCGTAGATCAGCAATTGTTCAGCGCTGTTTTAACTCCGGAAATGTACACACCAAACTCTGGGCATACAAGGTTTTCGTCCGTTCCCTGTTGGAATATGCAAGCTCTGTTTGGTCTCCCTATTTACTTAAGGATATTGACCACTTATTTAGAGCGAGAGCGGGATCGTTTGAGACGCGAGAATTGGAAGCAAAATTAGATGATGTCGATGATACTTGTGGCATTTGTGGGGAGGGGCAGAACGTTTTAGCAACGTTTTACGAAGTCCCTTCAAGGCATGCCAGAGTTACCGTACTGTAAACGTCTTAAAAATCTTTGCCTCGATTCTTTGGAACTTCGCGACTGAAGACGGATCTTGCCTTAGTGTATAACATCCTCCATGGTAACTTATCGGTTGACCTACCTTTGTTTGAAATTAGTCCAATAACCTGGACAAGGGGCCACAAATTCAAACTCATGCTCCCAAAAGCGAGACTAAACTGTAGACAAAATTTCTTTGCTGTAAGAGTTATCCCAGCATGGAATTCACTGACTGACGAGACGGTTTCAGCCTCCTCCGTTAACACTTTTAAGCGGTTGTTAAATTTGGCCAACTTAACCGAGTTCTTGAAGCGGCCAGAATATTACATAGCAAGCTAAGTTTTTTTTGTTGGGTTAAAGTGTTTAATTTAGTTTTGATCGTATTGGATCAGTTAATGCTCATGTGAACTTTTTTTATTGGCTTTGGGTTAAACTGTCCTGCCGTGTTTTTTATTATTATTATTTTACATATTTTTTAAATTGTAAATAGCTTTAATTTTACTTTTCACCTCTGTTTTTAACTTTCACTACAACTGTTTCATGCATTTCATTGTTTTACTATACGACTTCCAAGCTGGATGTTAGCGACCTTCCAAGGTCCTTTCCTGACCTGCGTGCAATTGCACCAAACTTTCTATTATTATTATTGTTATTATTATTATTATTATTATTATTATTATTATTATTATTAT